>JAOTOM010001706.1:0-77576 GCA_034440615.1 Ashinkailepas kermadecensis | reverse complement strand
CGAGCACCTGCCACTCAGAAACATCCAAATTCGGAACCCGACAGCACCACTTGTTAGCGAAGCTACCAAACAGCTCATGCACCGGCGTAATGTAGCTTTGCACTTGTAAGCTAGAAGCACATCCAAAATACTTAACAGACAAATTCGCTCAGCGATTAGAGCTGACTGTAGGGACGATATTAGCAGAAAGATAGCTCATAAAGGCCAATCAGCTGCGTGGCGTGCTATTAAGCCCATTATCGACACCAAAAGACTCATAGAGTTCAACCTCAAGTCCTACCTGAGCACCTAAAACAATACTTTGTTTGTGTCGGACCTAAGGTATCAGCAGAGGTCAAACGCCAGGCAAACATGCCTGAACACACACCTCCCAGTTGCCGGCTATCGCGCGTCTCTACCAGCTCCTATAAAGTATCACCCATATCCCTCGAACAGCTAACCAAAGTTGTCATGGATATGAGGAGCACAGGTGCTTGCGGACCCGATGGGATCTGTATAAAGGTTATCAAAATTATGTTCTTTTTTATCGGAGAAGTGCTGCTCGACATTATAACACATGCCTGACTACAGCTGATATCCCCTCCACTTGGGAAACAGTCAATAGTAACTCCCATTCACAAATCAGGAGATCCTTCGGATCCCTCTAATTTTAGGCCCTTCTCATTGGTTCCGGTTATCGCCAAAATCACAGAGAGGATAGTGCAGAAACAACTCTATCACTATCTGAACTCAAACCACCTACTGGCCCAAACTCAGCACGTCTTCAGACCACGCCACTCTACAGAAACCGCTCTCATCTCAGTCACGGACAAAACACTAGCAGCAATGGACCGTTCGGAAGTAGCTCTCCTTTGCATTCTGGACCTCAGTAAATGCTTCGACGTAATAGATCACACCAAACTGCTCACTAAACTAGAACTCCATGGAATCGATACTGACTGGTTTAGGGCTTATCTGGGAGGTCACACGCAGGCTGTTAGCATCTCAGATCAACGCGGAAATAAGCATCTCTCCTCCTTTCTCCCAAACAACATAGGTGTTTTTCAAGGCTCATCACTAGGTCCACTCTTCTATTGCATCTTTTAGAACGACCTCAGTTTGCACGTCCCGGTAGCACACGTCACTCAGTTCGCAGACGACACCCAGGTCCTCATCTCCGGTCGCAAATCTGATCTCCCAAATCTGATCAATCAGATGGAGACATGTCTGAAGCAACCTTACGACTACTTCCTGGATAACGTTTTGAAGGTAAACCCGACCAAAACTTAGCTTCTCACGTTCGGATCGCGTCAAAATCTTTGCAATATTACCCCGATACGAGTGTGTTTTAGGGACGCCGTGATAGATGAGAGCCATTCGTCTAGGAACCTCGGGGTGACTTATGATCGCCACATGTCGTGGGATTCCCATGTAGCTGTTGTGGTCCGCAAGTGCACTGGATTCCTTCTGACCCTGAGCCATCTGCGTCACCATCTGCCAACCAGTACCCTCTTGACTACAGTCAATAGCCTAGTTATATCCAATATCCGCTACTGCATAATCTGTTTACGGGAACCGGTCGGCAGCAAACATCCACAGCCTAGACAAGATCATTAACTTCGCCACTAGAGTCGTATCAGATTTACGGAAATTTGATCATATTTCCGATGCCCGTAACGAGTTGGATCTCCTCACCGCAGCTGGTCTGCATCTATTTCACAGCCTTACTTTGCTCCACAAGATCATTCTGACGGGTGAGCCAACGCACATTGCCGGTCAAATCACTGCAAACTCTACCATGCGAAACCGTCATACGCGTGAAAACGACCACCTGCACCTGCCAGCCATACACAGAGAGGCGGGCCGCGGGAGATTTATATGCTCGTCTGTCTTCCACTATAACAAACTCCCTACTGAAACAAAAACATCGAGGCTGTCTAACTTTAAGAAACATGCACTAGTTTATCTCCACGAGCAACACTAGTCACACAAAAAAATAACTTACAAAATGGATTTGTGTACACTATGAACTTACCTTTTGGCCATCGCTTTCCTATCACTTCTATAAACTACTCGTTTATAGCTCGTGTTGCAAACACGGTGTGTGTAGTGCAGATGGTGATATGGGTATTGTATTATGTTTGTGTATGAATGTTCGTTGCGCATCTGCTCCCATTATTGACCACAAATCTATCCTTTCTTTGTAAATATCTGTGAGTTATACCCAGACCGTCCATAACAGCCACTATACGTGGAGGGCATGTATCGTGAAATAAAGAAATAAATATCCACCGACTGCAGAGGGACATCTGCGTGATATGTGTGTTGGCTATGTACCGGCTGCAGAAGGACAATATCCCACGCAATATCCGTAATTTCCTTGTCTTGATACGTTTCATCTCGGCGTATGTTTTTTTTTGTATATCCCGTCTCAAATTATCCGTAGTCTTGCCAAAGTCACAGACTGTGACTTTGGGATGTGTTGGCTATCCACCAGCTGTGACTGTCACGGAGTTGTCCCTGCTGCTCTCAAAGCTGAGTCTTTTCCCTCACGTCTGAAATCAACTCACCACATTGATTTTGCATACGAACAGCCTTTGAATTTGCCAGATCATGGCATAGCTTCATTAGCTCCATGTAAGCTGTGTTTAGCACCGATCGTGCTGCCCCTTTGTCAGCCCCTTGGCATTCCCATTTCAATCTAAAACAGGTGGTTATCAGTCCCTCCTCCAGGCATGCAGTCAAGAACTGTTCGTGTGACTTGTTGTGCCTTAGTGGTCCATCGTCTTATTTTGCTGAATGGTACATTACCACTTGCGTTGCTCGTTTCACTCCTATCTGCGTTCTGAATGGCCAGGCCATGGGGACTGGCGTTAGCCGTGGCCAGCTGGTCGCGATGATTAGCCGTTGCGGGGAAATCCGGTCCTGAACACTGACTGGTGGTGGCTGCTTGTGGACTTACAGTTCTTTGGTTAACATCCCGCAGGTCTACCACGTACCACATCGGTCGTATGACGATAATCTCAGATAATCTCACCTTTGTCTCATGGTTATGAAAACCTGAAAGCTTGCAGTTTCCAATCACGTCGATCCCACTTTCGGTTAATCTAAATCACTTGTTGACATTGCACTTCGTTGCACACACCACAGCTATCGACTCCGGCAGCAGGTGCGTTCCATGGTAGATCGACCAAATATTGTCCAATTTTGCACCCACTAAATTTGTATTTGGACCAAAATGCGTCTGCATGGTAGTCGTATGCTCTAAACACGACTGGACAAGTTTTAGCGTTTGACCTCGTGACCTCGTGACCTTCTGTGACCCCTAGCCCATTGAAATTGATACATTTGACGGCAGAAATACAAACGGGCATGATTTGGCTGCCATGTACTTTTTTGTAATGTGTTTTGCTTTTAAATATCCCATGTAGGCATCCGTCCTACCAGGCTTTCTATGATTTTGCGATTTTTGGAAAGGACGGATCTCGAATCAGTTTTCTCCCATTGAACAACTACGGGCGATCGAACAATGAAATAAAAACGTGATATAAAAATGTTTGCTTGACAAACAAAAAAAATATCCAAAACTTATTGATGCAAGTCTTATAGTTTGCCTTAATAAACTTCACAAAGTTCAGGCTCACCCATTACCGATAGGTCATCCATAGGCTTATCTACGTGTGACGACGTAATTTTACTTTTACTACGAACATCTGGTGGTCTGGCAATCGAAACATCGGACCATGTTCAATCTTGCTGGCCTCACAACAAGAAATACAATTGTGCCTTAATTCTACCTGTAGGGATCACTGACATGAACGTACAGTCGAATCCATGTCGTAATGCAAACACATGCGTTTTTGTCACGGTATACATAGCCTGTCCCCGAAAACATGAACATTTTAACAAGCTTCGTGTAGTTTCATTGTTGACGTTTTGGGCACTCGCTGCATATTGCCCATTATTGCACATTACTGCACTGCACTAAGCAGTGCAAAATATAATAACGATGCGATAGAACAACGAAATCAACGCCAGATGATGAGAAATTGTTTTTCAAACTTACACATTTGTAGCCCTACAATGCAGTTCGTGTAGTTTCCTTAACAATGGTTGAACATTTTATGATCACCATCGTGTCGTAGCATATTTCCGTTTAGTGGCGTAACTTTACTTCAGAACATCTGGTGGTTACAACACGTACTGAATGCTATCAAACATGACAACGAATCAGTATGACCATATTCGACCATGCTAACATCGCAACAAGAAGCATAGTTATACTTTCTTTCCACCTGCAGAGCATCATTTACATGGACGTACAGTCGAACACGTATTGCAAGCCCGGCTTGCACATAGGTTCGCAAAGAGACCGGTAGTTCCAATTGTGCGAACTACACAGGCCCGAACTACACAGTCCCGAACTAGACACGCTGCTTAAAGTGTCTAATATATCAATATTTAGTTTGCAGTTGATTGTAACTCTCAATGTTCCTCGCTGCCGTCCTGCGCGTCGCATCTCGTAGCTTGCGCCGGATTGATCAAACTGCTTTGTATCGTGACATGATGTGTGTGGATTGGTGGAGAGTGTTTTAGTTACAGACGGTCACGTTGAAGTGGAACGATTTCCTGTGTCGCTTTTTACCGATTTTTGACCGACACGCTCCAGTTAGGACGTTGCGCATTCGAAACCCTGGCGCTCCAGCGTTGTCTGACAGAACCAGAGATATCATGGCCCGCCGCCGGGAGGCGCTGCGTTACTCAGGTCACGGCTCTGCTGTTTACAGCGAGCTCAACAGACGGATGTGCTCTGCCATTCGACGCGACACCCTTGACGATGTGCAGAGGCGTGTCCAGGAGAGCGGACGAGGGGTCATATGACGGTTCATTCGGTCCACCGCATGCGATGCCAAGTGCCATCGTAAAGCTCCTGAGGCTACGCCTGATCAGCTAAACGATTATTTTGTTGGCGTTGGACCACGCATTGCGAGGTTGCTGGTCAGGATGCCTCTCCGAGCTTGGCCTGTCGTTTGCAGCGAGTTGGTGCTTGTGCATTCTGCCTAGTACCACTGTCCCTCTCCGAGCTGCGCGCCATCGTGTTCGGCATGAAAAGCTCATCAGCCTGCGGGGGACGGCATCAGCGTGGGTATGATCCGGCTGAGTTTTGACGGCATTGGCTGTGTGCTTCTGCATTTGGTCAACTCCAGCCTCACCACTGCCGACGTCACCATCTCCTGGAAGCACTCCATAGTTTATCCCATCTTTAAATCCGATGACCCTACCAGCCCATCCAACTACCGGCCCATCTCTATTGTCCCGATCATTGCCAAAATTGTGGAGCATGCAGTCCACCAGCAGCTCTACGCCTACCCATCCAACAACCACCTCCTCTCTCCTACCCAGCATGGTTTACGCCCCGTCACTCAACGGGGACCGCGCTGATATCCATATCCGGCCAGGTCCTATCGGTCAATGATCGTGGTGAGATGTCCCTCCTTTGCCTCCTGGACTTGAGCAAATGCTTTCATGTGATAAACCATTCAAAACTCTGGACCAAATTAACACGCGCACTGGAGGGGGGGCGAAATCCGCCCACCCCTCCGGTTTTTCGCAAATAACTGGAGATTTTACCGGTCGATATACGCGATTTCCGGTGTACCTGCTTAAATATGAACGGCGCGTCGTTTAAAGCAAGAAAAATGGAAATCGCCCGAAAATTTTTCAAGTTAGGGGCCGCTAAAGTAAAAAAATGTTATAGCGCCAGACCACAAAAATCGGCGCAGATGCGCTCCCAGTATACTGACAAACGGGAAGTGTTCTAGGCAACACTAGGGACTTGTTTGGTACATATTGATATGCTGTATAGTTTCAAGGTCATGTTAGGTCACCAAGGTCAAGTCAGGTCAAGTTCATGACAGGTTAATGGAACCAAACTTGATCAACTAGAATGTTGCCATAAATGCACTACTGGTTGTCATTTGTACTGTTTGTCATTGCGTTTCCATACTTTATTCATGTACTTCACTCCCTTTTTCACGAAGCCGATTGCTCCGAGCTGCCCGACGGAGCAGTCGGGCGGGCGGCCGGTTCCGATAACTGGAACAGGTAACTGACCTGATAAAGTGGTGCTATATAGGTGACCTGAGGTCAAATGTTGGGTCTATCATCTGCATTGTATCATTAGTAATGTCCAAAACATCATTGATGCCCATTTTTGAGTATTTAAACACAATCACAGCGATCCATAACGATGACAAGCCAAGCCACGCAAAACCTGAAAATTTTGCCAATCTGACCTCATTTGACCTTGAAGATATTGACCTAAGGTCACGAAAATTTCACACAATAGAGTTCCCTACCGTGCCCATCCACCCTGCGAATTTCGTTCCTCCAGCTTTACTAGGAGCCGAGATCTTAGGGGGGGGCGGAATCCGCCCCCCCCCCCCCCCTCCAGTGCGCGTAATTCTCAGAGGCCCTCCAGGGCGCGTGTTAAGTCAGCGCGGTATTGACACTTCATGGGTTTTGGCCTATCTGAAAGATCATACCCAGAGTGTCAGCCTCACTGACAGTCTGGGTCGCAGCTTAATATTTGTTCCACTTCCAAACAACATCGCAGTTTTTCAAAGCTCATCTATCGGCCCTTTGCTCTACTGCGTCTTCGCCAACGACCTCAGTCTGTTCGCTGAAGGCGCAGTGGTCGTTCAGTATGCAGATGACACACGAATTCTGGTCACCGGAAACAAAACTCGCGTCCAAAGTGTCGCTACCGAGTTGTAACACGTCCTGGTCTCCCTCGACGTTTGGTTCCGCGGTAAGGGTCTGAAAGTAAATGGGGAGAAAACTCATCTTATGGTCTTCGGCAGCCAACAAAATTTGCACAATCTCCCCAACTTCACTGTAACTTTTCGCGATCAACAATTGCTCCCCTGTTCGGAAGTTAAAAATATAGGACTCACTCTTGATCGCACCCTCAGCTGGGACTCGCATGTTTCCACCATTACCAGACGATGTTTCGGAACTTTGGCCGGTCTATTGCATCTCAGAAGCCACCTGCACAGGCTTCTGTTAGCATAGAGGAATAAGTTTGCGTCCGCTTGGTGTTTAAGTTGAAGATAGAGTTTAAGATTAAAATAGTGAGCTTAAATTACACTAGGTAGCTTCTAGAATTATCGATCGACCACGTGAACGCTTTGCAGACGGGTGGCGCCGCCTCCTGGCTTAGGTTTCTGTAGTGTAGAGGAATAAGTTTGTCTTTGGTGCTTAAGTTTGAGATAGAGTTCAAGACTAAAATGGTGAGCTTAAATTACACTACGTATATCTTCATATGCTGGTGTAATTGTAGAGGTGTAGAGGTATATATACTTTTTCGGAATATATTAGTATTTAGTTTGGTTTAGTTGGAGTTTGCAGCCGGTGGGAGTCTGGATAACTAGGATTATCTTTGCTTAGTTTAGTTTGTGTAAGCGGAGAGATATTTTGTCGTTTGTTTAGTGCGAGTGTTACTAGATCATGCGTTAGTACAATACAATAAACTAGACTACAATAAACTAGTACAACGAACTAGACAGCTCGTTCACTGCTCGGTTACATTAGTGCTAGCTAGCTTTATAACTTGGTTGGTAAAGGTTTACCTTAACTAGACATAGTTAGTAATAAGAGTAACACAAAATTAGCAAAAATATATATAAAAATGCAAGGTGACTGTGGGAAGTGTGAGTGTATGGGAGTCATTGGGGACTTGCGTAGGAAAGTAGATATGTTATCAAGGGAGATGGAGCGCTTGAAGTGTTTGGTGGCAGGGCCCATCATAGGAAATGCCAGCCAGGCAAGCCCTGTGCAGGAGTCTAGGAGTGATAGGGATGGAGATAGCTTGGTCCAGGATAGTAGAGAGTGGAAAGTAGCTAGACGCCAGAGTACTAGACTACCTTTAAGGAAAATTGACACCGGCATTGCAATTAATAATCGGTTTGAGGTACTGCAAGAGAGGGAGAATAATGCTGCTAGGGATGGAGGTAGGAACGATCAGGTAGCTGAAGATTGGGAGAGAGAGGGACGTTTTAGTTATATGAGACTCGAGAGTTAAGCATATGGATCGCACATTTTGTAGTAGGAACCCCAGCAAACGGACTCGTGCTTGCTTCCCAGGTGCCAAGGTAAAGGATGTTGGAGATAGGTTAGAGGGAGTAATGAAGGGTAGTGCAGAGAGTACAATAGTAAGTGTGCAGGTTGGTGTGAACGACGTAGGAAGAGCTAAAACAGAGGAAACAATAAAAGAGTATAGGTTTTGATAGGTAGATTAGCAGGAAGTAGGAAGAGAGGAGTGGTAACATCCATCTTCCCTATAGAAAATGCAGGTGTAGAATGGTTTTCGAGAGCCATTGTGCTGAATACTAGGGTGGCAAAGATTTGCAAGGAGCTTGGGAACTTTTTGAGGAGTTTTTGGATTTTTTGGGGGGAGGACAAATGTTTGCATTAGATGGGCTACATCTGAGCAAGAGAGGAGTGGAATTGCTCAGCAATAGGTATGAGGAGGCTCTCGGTGGAAAGCAGGGAAACTAGGCAGGCCATGGGGGGGGATGTAGCTGATAAAGAGAGAAGTATTGCAAGCAAGGGAAGGAATCGTTTATCATGTTGTATGTCAATGCCAGAAGTGTTTGGAACAAAACTGGGGACCTGCATGCATATATGTTGTCTGAAAAGCTAGATTTGGTATGCATAGCGAAGGCATGGGTTAATGAGAGCATTTTTGGAGACAACTTGCAAGAATTTGAATTGACAGGCTACAACATGCATGCTTATCAAAGAAAAGCAAGGATAGGAGGAGGTATACTCTTGTATGTCAGGAAAATAATGAAATGTAATTCCATAGAGGATAGTGTACAAAGTGAAGGAGTGAATCCTTGTGGTTAGATATAATTCTGAAGAATGGAACAAAATTTAGGATTGGGGCATTTTATAGCCCTCCAGACCAGAATGAAAACACCGACAGGTTGATGCAGGAAGAGATAAGTAGGAGAGTGCAGGAGAGAACTGTTTTGTTGGGGGGATTTCAACATAACAAGATTGGGAAGGAAAACTATGGGTCTAAACAAATCAGGAAGGAGTTTCATGGCATGTTTTGAGGAAACTTTCTTCTTTCAAATGACACATGAACCTACAAGGGGAAAAACAAATTATATCTTGTGCTTACTAATGAGAAAATTGTGCACCAAATGTGAACATAAGGGAGAGCTTTGGTAATAGTGATCACCACATTATGCGCTTCTCATTGTATGTTGGAAGTCTAGGAACCAATAAAATATTGATTCCACATTTTGCTAAAGGGAATTGTAATGAGTTCAGGATCTTCCTGAATTAAATTCATTGGCAAGACTTACTGAAGGGCTTAAATGCTTATGAAATGTGGAGAATGCTAAAAGATAAACTATTTCAAGGTCAGGATAGGTTCATTCCCAATAGGCAAATACAGTTCCCCTAGGTATCATTTTCAGGCGGTAGATGGAATATTCTCTGAAGTACCATTGTTTAATACAACGAAGAATGGCTCTTAGATGCTCCTGGGTTTTAGACATTTCGTGTAAAGAAAATATACGACCTTCAATATACCAGGAGGTGCTGAGTTGACATCAAAAGTAACGATAAAGATTATACTTTATTACTCAACGTTTCGGCCAGGGGCCATCGTCCGGAGTGATGAAAAAAGCTCAAGCTTAAAAATTGAAAAAAGCACGCGGGACAAAAAGCGTGCAAAAGTTCACGTGGAATGCAGAAAAGCCTCCTCAGTGGTGCAGACACCCACAGAAACTCCAAACCGGAAACAAACTATGTCAAGAAGGATTCCTCTGAGGAAGCCCGAGTCGATGGTCCATATACATATCGATGCATACACTCACGCACATATATAGAGATATATCCAATATAACGCGTAATACATACTATATATAATTTATGTTTATGTAATTTTATGTGATATACCAAGACGTCGTTTGCGTGTTTGGTTGCGGCCGTAGATTACGTATATGCAGAGATTCGATGACCTTCAGATCAGCGTTGGCCCTGGCTGTTGCTAGAATTTCTACTTTGAAGTTTGTGTTAGTGTCGCTGTGTTCCATGTTAGAATGTTTGTCGATCATGTGTTCGCCTAAATGTGTGTATGCTCTCAGAAGTCTGGCATCTCCCAAGTGCTCATTGTACCTATCCCTGATACTACGTTTGGTTTCACCGACATAAAATGTTCCAAGACAGCGATTGCACGTTATTTTGTAAACTACGTTTTTCCGTGTGCATCTACCTTTGAGCCCGTTGATACAGGTGTGGCACGTTCTCCTACCAGCGGGGCATGGCGGCATTTCCAGGGCTGAGCGGACCAGGTAAGATTTCAGCGTAGGTCCGCTAGTCCAGGCTACCCTAACATAGTTTAGATTAGACGAACGGATGGCTGCGTTTACCTGTCGACATAGTTGGTCATCGACAAAAGGAAGTCTCATGTAAACATAGTTGGGATTGCTACCCGCTCGATGCTGACGCGGTGCAAGTTTTTTTTTGGTGTCGGTTGTATTTAATTATGACCTCTAATTCTGGGGACCCCGACGCGAATTTATGGGGCGCCATAATAATTTGTTCGGACTCCGACGCGATTCTTGGGTTCTTGGAAGCCCACCTCTTCAGGATGGAGGGGGGGGTATTTTCCTCTTTGGTATACCACTGTGGCTGCTCAACGAGTTTTTTTTTCAGCCGATGGCAACCTTCAGAGTAAAAAGGCCCGTTGGATAACTTTCTTCCAAGACCTGTTCTGAATTTTCCAGTGCTCGGGTCGACTCGAAGAAGTTCTTTGGTGATTTTTTGGGTCGACTTCTATTTTTTTGTAAGCCTCCTGCGCGATACTTTGGGCCTCATTCCGATTCTTCGGGCTGTCAGTGCATTTTTTTTTCGGTATTCCAACTTGCTTCTTTTTCCGGGGCCCGACGCGTTTTTGGTGTCTTTGACGCAATTTTGTGACTGCAGAGTAACGTTCTGGGTATGAATTGATTTTTGGGAAGCCAGCTGCGACTTGCGGGGATCCGGCGCGACTTTTTGGGCCCCTAGTGATTTCCAAGGACAGCGGCGCGACGTTTTTGGGTCTAAGTGTGATTGTTTTAACCTTGCCTTCATTTTTTTTAATGCCTATCGCGAGTTTTAGTGGCCTGTATTTATAGTGGCCTGTATTATGCATTTGGGTGTATTTGGCTAATACGGACGGACTTCCTTTGAAATTGCGCTTGGTTTTTTTACCTACGGGTTTTCCAAGCAGCTTGGTTTTCCCCTTTTAGGGGTTTCCAAGCTTTAACTTACAACATACACCTACACATACAAGGTCGGGCCTGAATCCCACGACTCGCTCTGGGTGACAGGCCTCCGCTTCGCCAGCCAGGTCGCAGGTGGGCAGCGGAGCCTCTCCGTAGGCTGTGAAGCTGCCCACCCTCCAAATGTCCTTCCAGTGTTATGAGTGACTGTATGTATGTATGTCTGCACATGTACCTGTATGCCATGCGTGTATCGTCTCTACGCCATGTTTCTTGTCTGACGGCGTCTCTCCTTTCTTGACTAGTTGATATAACCGGATGTCACATAAGCCGGATTAACGTAATTCCTTCTTTAACGTAGCAATCTCTAGCAGATGGCACTTTGCCTCCGCTAAAGATTTATGGGGAAAAAAAATGCATTTGGCGGTCCAGTACGTTTTGGTTTCTTTTGGAACAATTGCTGGGATCTCAGAGTGATTTTCCATGTCTGGACTGCTTTTTTTCGTTGTCCCGGCTTCATTTATTTGGTGTTCCCGATGAGACTTTTGGGCCCAGGTGCGACCTGTCCATCCCCAAGCGTGATTTGCATGGGCCCGGGCGCGACTTTTCGGTACCTTCAGGCTCAGCGTGATTTTCAGTGGCCCCGGCCCAATATTTTGGAGTCCCCATTGCGATTTTCAAGAACCCCGGTACGACGTTTTCAGCCCCCGCTTGATTTTCTGGGTTCAGGCGCGAACTTTTGAAGCCCCCAGCGTGATTTTCAGGGGCCCAGCCCGTCTTTCTGCGGCACCCATCGTGATTCTCAAGGACCACGGCACGACTTTTTTGTGCTCCCAGCGTGATTTTCTTGGTGCGCGGTTCTAGTTTGTGGGGCCCCAGCGCGAATATCAGGGGCTCCGACCCGACCTTTTGGAACCCAGTGATTTTGAGGGCCTGACCAGTCTTTCTGGTGCCCAGTGTCGTTTTCAAGGGCCCCGGCGTGACTTCCGGTCTTTTTGGCCTTCAGCATGATTTCCAGGTGCGCGGCCCGACCGTTTGTGGCCTTAGCGTGATTTTCTATGGCCCTGGCGCGACTTATCGGGGTCCCAGCGCGACCTTTTGGAGACCCAGCGGTATTTTCAAGGGCCCGGTCCAGCATTTTGGAACCCTCAGCGTTACCTTTAGGTCCCGGAACGACTTTTGAGGCCCCAATGTGTTTTTGCAGGGGCCTTGGTGGGATTTTGGGAGCCCATCGTAATTTTCAGGGACCCCTGCGCGACGTTTTTGGGCCCCCAGGGTTATTTTTATGTGCCCCGGTGTGATTGCTGGGGAAAGCAGCAGGATTTTTAGGGAGCCTGGCGTTATTTTTCCGAACCCTGGCGCTACATTGGGGAGCTACAGGCTCTCATGGGGAGGGGACTGCTCCAATCCCCCTTTCGGTACGCCATTGCGCATGTCCAAATGATTGTATAGTTTAACAATGACGTCTATGGAGTACATCGCACAAAATCTACTTTCCTATGTCCATTTAACTGCTTGCACCACAAGTAGTATTCGGAAATATACACCCTGCAATTGGCCTAAATTCATCCCATTAGCTGCGGGGTTCTTAAATCTCAGCATGGACTTACACATCACTGGACGATTGATAGTAGTCTCCGTTGTAATTCGGTGTTTTAATGCTCTTAATCCAAATGTCTTCATTGATCAGATTATGGGATCAGAGTCTATACTAAACAGATATTGTTACATATACCATGAGCCCACCATCTTACCGAACCATTTCTGTTCAACGACATAATTTGAGTTCAATGTTTAACGTGCTCTCAATGCCACTACGCAGTTACGCAGCTGCAGATCCACTCGGGTCAGTTGTCATGCTCGTCATGTGCCTTCTCAGGTCACATGACAAGCATCACTCGTTATTCGTCACAACATCACTCTTCATATCGCTCCTCATGTGACCTCGTCAGGTCGCATCACGGGCCCCTAATTCTCTCTCATTATTGTAACTATGCTACAGAATATATGACATCAATAATTATTTTGCTATATTGCATGGCAACACCGATAATACCTAGACATCTCAATCAAAAGGTTGGATATCTGTGTGCTGTTCCAAACTGTGAAAATTCATTGAAATGTGAAAATTTTAACGTTTTATTCCATACTACAGTCACGTAATGGATGTATCGTGGTTGTAATTTGTATGCTTCAGTAATAAAAATACATGGCAATGTTGAAGTGTATGGCAGCTAGGACCAGGGCCGTATATAATGCATAGCTCTGCAATATCAAGACAAGGAAAGAACCACAGTGAACAGTCAAAGAACCACCGTGAATCTCTAGTATGAATGTATTTTGGTACTGGCTGGCACATTGTCTGCTGTATAGTCTTTTCAAAACATAATATAAGGTGTGAATATCCATATATATATATAGGTATATTGTACTACATCAACTCCTGAATTAGTTGCGTTGTTGTAGTCATGTCCAAGTGTCCAAGTGTCATGCCCACAGGTTTAGGGGGGGGGGAACTTTCGGTTTTCGGAGTCAGCGCCCCCTCCCCCTCCCCTAGTGGCGTACCTAGAAATTGCATCAGGGGAGGGGTCGAAAGTATTTGGAGGGTGCACATTCTCCCACTATTTTTGATTAAAAGCACCGGATTTCGACCACTATTCGGCAAAGGAGCCATTTAAAAAAATAATAATTAATGACAAAACAATTTCCTGTGTAGGGGCCACAGCCTACCTCCACCGTTTCTAAGTTACAGGATTTTTGTTGTTGTTTACCAAAACGTTCACGTTCACGTTCATTGTCCACGTCAACGTTCCTGCACGTGTACACACTGGTAGATCCGATTTTGTCAATTCTTGCTGTAAGCAGAACTTGAGCAGCATGGAACCCTCGATGCAAGATAACTAGAGACAACGAGCCTCGATATGTGTCAGAATCTGCTATGCTACAATGTTGGCTTCGAAACAATTTAAAAATACCTTTAAAATTGGAGATTCTTTCATTCCGACGCTATTTTTTTAACCTCGGCAAAGGTTACTGCATTTTAATTTAGATTACTTCTGTTCGTTTCGGGGGGCCAAAAGACACTATGCCCCCCCTTTTAAGCGCTTCGGGGGGGGCATGGCCGGAATGGCCCCTCCCTGGATCTGCTAGTGCCTTGTGAGCGTTATGCATGTGCGTGATGTAGGTATTTATTAGTTTTATCAGACGACTTCACCTAAATATCCGATCGTACTATATTCTGGCCGACCGATTATGTGAATACATACAAAAGATGAAGCGAACCTTTGTCTACAATCATGTGTGTTGATTAAACATTTTAGGATCTTCCCGCAACACCCCTCATTGCTCAACGTTGGTATTGCACCTCCAGTATTTCAATTTTAACATGAGATGAATTGGATCATATGGGCCCGACGCCATAATCGCTTTCGACACTTCCATTTCCTCTATTTACCTATTGGGCCACAATGATCTTCAGGAATTGACACCCCTGGCTACAAAATTAGACAAAACGACGCTTCCGCCTCCGCAACCATGCCATTTCCCATTGTTTCCCCTGCCGAAGTCAATTTTGGAGCCAGCTCGGTGGTGAATACAATTTCGTAGCTACGATCGGCCACAATAATGAAATTCTTAGCTGAGCTCTAGCGCCATCTTGTGCGTAGACAAGAAAGCAATAGTTCGGATTCGGATTTTGCTAGATAAGCTTGTCTCCGGATTTTTAAAACATGGTTTTCATTGAATACTTTTGTCGCCTTGAATAATTCAGGGTAATATTACTAAGCGTTTACTGAAGGTAAATATTTTATAAATGTTAAAACAACACAACGTATTAATCCGTTTATCGGTTTTTGCTCATCACTATATATGTTCGATTTGGATGAAATTTGCCGTGCTCGGCGGATGCTGTGGGGTTATTTCCAGATTTTAACGGCGGTGTAAAATCTGATTTGTGTTCACCTGCCGTAGGTAAGTGGAAAAACGGTGGCTGTAATGTTGCTTTGTCGAGGAGTGTAATCGGTGTACTCTAATGTTTTGGAACAACTTGTATGCCTCGCATGAACTGTTCGTTCCTTCAACTCAAACTTTGTCTTCGATGTTATTGTTAGCTATCTGTGAAATTTGAGCTACTGATGGGGAGAACCCAAGGTTAGTATGCTGATATGTTGTGGAAAAGAGTGGTAAAAAGGGACAAACTTGTTGGAATTATTTATAATGTAAAATAACCAATACAGAGTAGGTATCTAGGCAGGTAGGTAGGTAGGGGTAATCTTTACCTTTCGACCGACATATACTGCCAAGGTTAGTGATTTGTAAAGAGGTGTACAGTGACGTCACAGGAGTCAAGGAAGTGACGTCACAGGAGTCGTGTGTCGATGATGGTTACGAACATAACCTAACCTAAATTAACCTAACCCAACCCAACCTAACATAACCCAACCCAACCCAACCTAACCTAAGCTAACCTAACCTAGCACATCGATACCCAACTCCTGTGACGTCACTTCCCTGACTCCTGTGACGTCACTGTACACCTCTTTACAAATCACTAACCTTGGCAGTATGTGTCGGCCGAAAGGTAAAGAAAGCCGTAGGTAGGTACCTCAACCTGCCTAGGGGAAGAGAGGGTGTATCTGAACATGTTCTATTTCCAGAACACCTACTTTTGCATGACTCCATTGTCATGTCTGGCACATGAATAACAAAAAGATGGTGGTATTTGTAAATAATTAACTTTTCTCTACTGAAAAACAAGTTCCAATCATGCAATGGTATTGATTCTTTGTGTAGGGATTAGCCAAAGTCCACAGCTGCCATTTCGAGGCCGGTAATCTTTACCTTTCGGCCGACACATACTGCCAAGGTTAGTGATTTGTAAAGAGGTGTACAGTGGGGAACAGTGACGTCACAGGAGTCGGGTGTCTGTAAAGATTACCACCTAACCGAGACTAAGATAATGTAGCATAATATACAAAATGTATCAGCATAATATAATCTAACCTAACCTAACCTAACTGGAAAACCAGAATCCTCCAAAGCAAATGGACATCGGCACTTGTGACGTCGTGACGTCACTTCCCTGACTCCTGTGACGTCACTGTTCCCCACTGTACACCTCTTTACAAATCACTAACCTTGGCAGTATATGTCAGCAGAAAGGTAAAGATTACCTCCAGGCCTACCAATGGTGATTGGCTTCGGAAAATTGGTAGGAAGGAACCTGACATTTTTCCAATTACATGGGTATTGTGGGGTATTTTTGTGTTCTAAGGTGTTTTGGGAATTTTGAGAATACCATGTTATTTAACATTATTTTGAAGATGAGACCACTCATTTTTGTCCCTCATGCTCACCCTTTGGTTGATCATGATGATCATTCCTATAGCATGCCACTGATGCTGTGCTGCTGTTCTTTGTGCCATAATTTATCTGTCCCTCACCTGGTACCTTCTCTTATGTGATTAAAGGGAAATTGGTAAATTTACGCTTTAAGGGGTTTTTATTAATTCTTGGAATGTACCATTCCAATACAATGTGACTAAGATGATGGCACTTTTTTTTTGGTGCAAATGTTTACTTTTCAAGTTGTGAGCAAAATGACACCAAAAAAGTAGCTTTGAGTTAGGTAACATAGCATAAAAAGAAGTGTTTGAAAAAGCAATATAACCTAACCAAACCTAGCTTAACCTCCCTTTGGATAAAAATAAAAGCAATATATCTTCTGAATTGTATTTTTGAAATTTAAAACACCTACCCCAACTGGTAAATTTTTGATAAAAGGTGTTTTTTTATTTCTTTTTCAGAATACCATGTTTATGAACATGATTCGGAAGATACGACCATTCGTTTTCAGTGCTGATGCTTACCTTTTAATTTGAACAATGATGTCACATCAGTACGGTTTAATGACTTCATAGGTGTAGCACCAAGGCTTTGATTGGCTGGTGCTACAAATGGTTCACATACTTTAATGGGATGGTCCTGGGTGTGGGTTGTTGCTCCCTGGAGCACGTCCCTCAAATTGAGGCATGGCAGCTTTGATCATGAAGTTATGAATTTCTTCTCCTTTTTCTTGGCAACACAAAATGTCTGAGCACTCCCACCAATGCCTATCCTGCTGCAACTGGCAGGGCTTGGCACACTTAGGGTAAATAACGCTCACTAGAGGAACTCTGTGCCGTCGAAAAAAATATAAGCTTGCTTCATTATTGTGATGATACAGTTGAATAATATCATAGGGCACTGGGCCAAACATTGCACACACCATTTTCGCATGTTGCACACACCATCTTCACATAAACAGATCTGGAACTCATACTGACAAAAGCTGCCTTGGTGCATCCAGTCTTTTCTGAAAACTTCGAAGAAATAACAATATGAACCTAACCTAGCCTAACATAATAAGGTATACACTAATCTAAACTAATATAAACAAATATATTATAATCCAAATACACAAACTGCATCCATGCAGTCTGCAGTTTCTGCTGGCATTCTTGTTGGGTCAAGGTGGCATGTGATCTGTGTGATATAGGCAGAAAATAAGCATTTTTTGTGAAAAAGTGTTGAATCAACTGCATGGAGTGTTGAATCTCCCTTTCATCACATCTGAGAAGCACCAGGTGAGGAATGGATAAATTATGGCACAAAAATAGCAGTGTGGCATTGATGGTGCATTATATAGGTTATGGCTATGATAAACAGAGAAGTAAGCAGGTTAGGTTAGATTAGATTAGATTAGATTAGACTTTGATGAGATCAATTAAGGCTAAGAAAGATGCATTTAGAGTATTTAAGGAAGCTTCAAATATCATAAATCTAAGGTCATATCAAAAAGCTAGAGATGCTGTGAAGCAGAAAACCAGAGCAGCAAGGTGAGCAAAATAATTGGATTTGGCTAAGAACTATAATGGGGACAGTAAAAAGTTCTTTAGTTTCTAAAAGCTAAGTAAAGTTTCAAGCACAATTGGTCCACTGGAAGTAAATGGGACTATATTGGGTGAGGATGGTGAGATGGTTGAGGAGCTGATCAAACAGTTTAAATCAGTGTTTACAGTGGAGGATGTGACAAATCTGCCAACCGTGAACCACAGTTCAGTGACAGCTGATCAGATACACGATATTGATTTCATTGATAGTGATGTTGTTTTCAATTATATCAGAAAAATAAAGCCAAACAAGGCAGCAGGACCTGATGGAATTTATGCTAGGGTATTGCGGGAAGCTGAAAAGGAACTGGCAATTCCACTTAGTATAATATTTTGTAGATCAGTCTCACGAAATGAAATTCCAACAGATTGGAAAAGGGCAAATGTAGTTCCTATTTTCAAGAAAGGAGAAAGAGGGAAAGTTGAAAATTATAGGCCAGTAAGCCTCACATCCCTAGTCTGCAAGGTACTCGAATCAATTATCAAGGATAGAATGGTTAGTTTTCTGGAAGGAAACATTGATTCAAGATACTCAACATGGGTTTAGAAAAGGGAGATCGTGTCTCACAAATCTCTTGGACTTTTTTAATTTTGCCACGGAACAATTTGATCAGGGAAATTAGGTTGATGTAGCATATCTTGACTTTAGTAAGGCCTTTGACAAGGTACCCCATAAATGGTTAATGATGCAGCTTCAGGTCCATGGCATTGCAGGTAGCATCCTAAAATGGATAGAGTTGTGGCTTTCAGATAGACAGCAGAGAGTAATGCTAAATGGTACAAAGTCATCATGGCAAAATGTTCTTAGTGGAGTCCCTCAGGGGTCGGTACTGGGCCCACTATTGTTCATTATATTGGTGAATAGCATTGAATGTGGCCTAAGCAGTAAGGTTTTGAAATTTGCAGATGATTTGAAGATCTTTAGGGCAATAACAGGGCACAATGAGCAGATTTTGCTGCAGAACGACTTAGACGAGCTTGTGAAGTGGTCCGAAAAATGGCAAATGAAGTTTAATTTTGATAAGTGCAAAGTCATGCATGTAGGTAGGCAGAATATGAAGGTGCCATACTTGATGGGTGGCCAAGTATTATCTGTGACTCAGCAGGAGAAGGACTTAGGTGTTATTTTGAACACAAAATTGGGGGCATCAGAACAGACCAAAGAAGCCAGGAAAAAGGCACTAAGAATGCTTGGGGCAATACAGAGTAATGTGTCATACAAAAGTGAGGAGGTCATCATGAAGCTTTACTGTGCATATGTAAGGCCACATTTATAATACTGTGTCCAAGCTTGGTCCCCTAGTTATGAGAAAGATTGTTGGCTTTTAGAGAGAGTACAAAAGAGGGCAAAAAAAATGGTTAATGTTATAGGCAACCTGGCATGTGAGGAAAGATTGAAGAAATTGAATATGTTTTCACTTAGATATAGAAGGCTGAGAGGAGATCTCATCGAGGTTTTTAAATTTGTTCATGGTCAGGAACAGGGATATCTCAGGGAAATGTTTGAATTTAACAGAAATGATGCAATTAGAGGTCACCAATTCAAAATTAAAGTTAATCACAGCAGGACAAGGTTAAGACAGTCTTTCTTCACCCACAGGGTAGTTGAACACTGGAACCAGCTGCCAGGAACCATTGCCAGTAGCAACACACTGAACATCTTTAAAAACGGCATAGACAATCATTATAAGAATAGGGGGCTTGTTTTTCTGTATTCCAGGGAGGGCTGATATTCAGATTTGGTGGGCAACTGGTTCAGTGTCCAAAAGTGCAACCAAGAAGGGCCCTTGTGGCTCATAGTTGCACTGATCTTTTATGTCTTTATGTCTTTATGTCTAGACTACTTTGACCATCTCATTAAGGTATGTGAACCATTTGTAGCCTTAGCCATGTAGCATTTGCCAGTCGAAGTCTCAGTGCCATACCTATGACGTCATCAAACCGTACCGATGTGACATCATTGTTGAACTTGAAAAGTAAGCATCAGCACCAAAAACAAGTGGTCGCATCTTCCGAATCATGTTCATAAACATCGGATTCAGAAGAAAAAATTCCCCCCAAAAAACCTTTTATCAAAAATTTACCCCCCAACCTAACCTAGCCTAACAAGATGCTTTTGAAGACTTTTTTTAAATTAACAAAAATCAACAAAAAACCAAAACTAACCTAACCTAACCAAACCAAACCAAACCTAACCCATTTGTTTGCTTTATGGAGGCAAATATGTGCGAAAACTTGTTTTGTTACCACCTTAAAGCACAGTAACACTGGGAAATTCAACACCATGCAGTGCATTCAACACTTCTTCACATAAAAATGCTTTGTTTCCACCTTTTTGCCACATATATCAAGCACACTTGTGAGTTGACATGCACTCAAGAGGAAACTCGTGTGGTGATAAGATACAGTGCCAGTTCTCTCACCTGGTTGGCTCCCCATATACTCAAGCATCACTCACCCAGAGATGAGTTCCGTGCCCTATCGAGGGGAGCCCGCATCTGCAGGTATGCCAGTCCCCTAGATTAAATACAAATATGGTTATCAGATAGACAGGGCAAGACACAGGAACTGGAAAGTGTACCTTAAGCAGAATTTGTATGCTTAGAGTAGCCACTACATCTGCTAATATTTTGTTGTCAGTCATGATTTCTGAAATAGAGAATATAGAGATTCAATATAGAGATTGAATGCAGATATTGAATATAGAGATATATAGGGATCTCTATTTTCTGAATATAGAGAAGTAAAGCTACTTTTCAAGCTTGATTAGTATATTATCATGGTTAATCTATTCAGTATATTCGTACAACAATGTGCAGAGATTTGAGTGCAGTGCAGCTTTAAATGCACCCAGGTCCGTTAAGGCTACTACATCATCAGGCAGTGAGTTCCAGGTGGCACAGCATCTGAGGCTAAACAAATATCTCCCTACAGTCCACTGATGCACACCTGTGAGCCAATTTCAGTGAGTGTCCACGTGTGTTCACCAATGGTGCCAGCACAAACAGGTCAGGGATCTTAATCGCAGAATAGCCATGAATAATCTTCTAACATTTGATGTCTACTCGAATCAGTCTACCTTTCACTGAGTACAGACCTAGTTTCCATAATCTGGCACCATAATCCAGACCTTCCATCCCCTCTATGTTTCGTGTCCACCTTCTCTGAACTGATTCTAGTTGCCTTACATCACCTATGTAACCTGTATTCCAAACACGATGCAAACTCCAAAAGAGGCCTGACATGAGTAATGCATAGGGTTCTCATAAATTCAGGAGAATGACATAAAGTAGAACTTAGTAAGTTGCTGGCCAGACTTCCAGCTTTCTGTACTATACCAGCAATGTGTTGATGGAAACGCAAGTTTTTATCTACTGTGATGCCTAGGTCAGTATGCAGCTCAACAAAGCTTATCTGAAATCCATCTAGGTAATAATGTGCATAAGGGCCAATATTTTTTCCAGTCATATGAGCCACAGTGTGCTTTGAGAACTGCACATTTATTGGAGTTCATTGCTAGTCCCCATGACTTGGCAGTACTAACCAGTGTATCAATGTCTTTTTGGCCCTGTGAAATGCCAGCCAGCAGGTCTGTGACAGATTTGTACTTCAGTTTCATGTATATCTTTAGGTCATCTGCAAAAACCTTGAACTGGGAGTGTATACCATCAGGTACATAATTCACATAAATCAAGAATAACACAGGACCTAGTACAGAGCCCTGAGGTACTCCACTTCGAACATTCTTCGGTTTGCTGGAACAGCCCGAGACAAGCACTTTCATTTCCCTCCCACAGATAACATTTTGGATCCAGGATTATCTCTGAAATTCCCAGAACTCTCAGTTTTGTTAGTAGCAGCACATGATTAACCACATCAAATGCCTTTGAAAAATCAAAGAAAATTACATCAACCATATAGCCCTCATCTAGCCATGTTTCTGTACTGTCTGTTTAAATCTTGGAATGATCTCAGTGAAAGACCTGCCTATGAAGACTGTCTCCCAAATTGGTTTCTGTCCTGTTTATATTTTATCCATGCTGCCTTTCGCCTGTTTAATATACTGAGGAGGTCTAGTTAGCCATGGGGGATGCGCCTTTGGCACAACTCTGAGTACATATAAATTTTGTAAGAGCTGATAATATTTATAGGAACCTTGTGTACATCCCACTAGTGTCTAAATACTGCAACAAGACTGTGTGACCTCATTCAAATTTTCTACTTGAGCTATGCAAACTTGAATGGATGCAAGGTTGTCTTCAAAACATTGTTTTGCATGAAAAACTTTTGTCAAAAATCAAAAAGGTGTTAGGTAGGAAATTATATGTATCTTCAGGACATGTACATATATTCATGCATATATCTGTTTATTTATTTTTCAGCAAAATATAGTGATGAAGGTTGGGTCTGAATTTATTTGTGATGATGTAAAGCTTCTGCATCACATGCAAGCTCTGAGATAACTACTAAAAATGTATTATTGTCATTATATATATAATAGTTTGCAATATACAATGTAATCATGCATCATAAAATAATATTTTAAACATAAAGACAAGTTTCCTTAAATACTCGACTTCAGCCTTTTTCTTTTGGTATTTATATTGCAAGTTTTGTATCTTCTGCAACAGAATCAATCCTCATCATTCTACTCAGACTTTTAAAAAAAAACAGATGCATAGATATATGGAACATTGTTGCATATCCACAGGTTGTGTATTACTTTCTAATCAATAGTTACCTTTGTCCATGAATTTTGATAGCTGTTTTTATGCCTCCATACTCTGTTAATAAAGCCCTTCATAGTCTATGGAGTTGTATTGATGAAACACTACATGAGGCCATCAATTCTTGTTGCCCAACTGTATCTATAGAACTATGCTGTTTGATAAGCATGTGTGAAATTAACTGGTAAGTATAAAAGGATGTTATTGGTGTCACTCCATCCCCAAATTGAATTGTCTCACCTTGCTTGTACCAAAACCAAATACAGAATTCAACCCTGACAACTCTGTAACACTATTGTTTTGCCTTTGATGTGCATTAGGCTGCAATTGACTCATCAGATGTACAAGGCGTACTCTTGTCATCAGGATTTGGTAATGCTCCTCATGAAATGTTTTGCTGTCAAACATAATGCTATCTGTAATGCATCTTTTGGAACACTCAATGGAAGCTTCTAATCCCCTAGAACATAGTTCGAAGTTGCTTAGTTTACTTTAGAGAAATGTGACTATTCAACTACAGTAATTATTGCTAATTTCACCACTTCATTCCATGCCTGACTCTTACTTGGTTGTGTTCCACACACAATCATGTGCCAATCTAGTAAATTATGGGAGGGTTGCATATTCCAGGGATATATATATATATATATATATATATATATATATATATATATATATATATATATATATATATATATTCATCACCAGGTTTGTACTTGTACTTCCATTATACTTTTTCCTGTATTGTGGGTGGTACAATGCAAGTATGAGGTGGTGTTCTTACTACTCTCCAAATTCGAACATTCTTCTGTCAAGGAATTCAGCAAGCCTCCTCTTGAAAACATATAAAGTCATCAAACTTACAATATTGTTGGAATTGGATTTCCAAGAGTTCACACTGATCTCAAGCTGAACTGGCATTTGCTCAGGTCGGTACATGTGGGCGCAAAATGACCACAGCAGTCGACGCGCCCTAAAGCCCAAATAACTAACTAACTAGGTCGGTACATTGTCTTGTTTAGAAGATGTTGAGTTGGTGACCACTGGTACAGTTTCTTGGGATGTTGTAATGATGCATCTTGGAACGACCACATATTTTGGTTGAACGGATGTTCCAATACTGGATTAGATCATTTCTCAGAGTCTTTCCTGTATAAAAAAGAAGATTTAGCCATTCCAGTGATGTTCCATGAGGCAAGTCTTGTACTCTATCAATAAGTTGTGTCCTCCTCTAGATGCTCTCTAGTTCTCATATGTATTTGACATATATGGCATGCAATGCACTGAAGCAGAGTGATATTTAGTGGTTGGATGGATGCCAGTAATAAATACAGTTTTAAATTGTTTTAAATTGTTTTAAATTCAGTTCATCATTCATGTGCACTGTATGCAAATTACAATCAATGTGTCCTTTAAACCCAAATAACTAAGTAAATTCAGGTGATCAGCATACAGGTGATATTGTTCTCTGGTGAAAACGAATTTTTGAACACTGCAATAGTGGGCAGCACCGCCCACTGAGCTGTCATCACCAAAATGCTCCAACTTATGTATCCTTTTTATCTGAACTGGAAATGGTTAGCTGGGAGTAACTTAACTGTGTTACTGGTAAGGCTCATATGAAACATGTTAATATGTATGTGTAGGATTTGAAGGGTTTAGTGTTATCTTAACAGGTCAGGATTAATATTCCTAATGACTGATTTTCTTTTTTTCAGGTGGTGTTAACAGGCATGGAAAAGCCTGTGCCCTCATCTATGGTGATGCCAACAAAGACAGCCCCACCATCAGACATGCAGGTGATAACCATCCTCTGATTGCTATGTGATGCTTGTTTCATTGAGCATGTGACGTTAATTGTGATAGTTTGCTTGTGGGATACACCCAATTCGTCTTTCCAGCTTGCGATAATGTGGGTCATTGGCAGATTTATCTCATTTGTGCCATGGAGAGAGGGAGGGGGGGGGCTGGCAAATCATCAATTGATTGCTCACTTCTTACTCCCCCTGATTTAGGGGAAGCAAAATGCATTTCAGGTGGTAGTTTTAAGTAACTAAAGTGAACTTTCTTTTTCGATCAATATAGTTTAATATATTGCGTGTAAAGAAAGCATACGGCCTTCAATATACCAGGAGGTGCTGAGTTGACATCAAAAGTAACGTTAAGGATTATACGAGCTTTGGGTGGGCTTTGGTCATGCGTGGGTGGTCTCTGTGTTTGACGATCTCCAGCGTTGTTTCTGGAGTCAGAAACTGCGGCATGAGGCCAGCAGCCGTCCGCAGCGCACCACAAGAGGACGAACTTCACCTAGGTACACATTCATCGTACCAACCACCTACGCCACTCCCGGATAAAAATAATTTACTTCACCACGCGGCTACCAGTGGGGAAAGCTCGGGTAGTTGCATTACTTCTGGCACCCACGGTACGGACACCAACGGCGATGGCACTGAACAATATCGTACAAATCGCACGTCTAATCTAAGTAAGTTACCTCTAGACTCAGATATATTGGGATTGCTTGACAAAGGCCCCAATTTTGCGTTAGCTCAAAAAGTAGATCGTAGCTGCTTGGAAAAGGCAGAATCAGGTGTAGAAAGGGCGATCTATTGTTTGCGGCGGAGGAATGTGAGGGAGACAAAACAGCAAACTGTACCTCAGGTACCGCGGGCAGGCTTATCACAAAGCACCTCTAGTACAGGTCATTCAAAGCTTCGCCCCATGTTTCCCGACACTCCTGCATACCAACCACCGAGAGCCACAACTCAATTAGAATCTGAGTTGAAAGATTTAAAAACAATAGTTCTAAAAAGCATATAAATATCACAACAAAGCATCGAACAAAAGGTCGGACAATTATGCGAAACAGAGGGAAGTACTTCGGGAAATGAAAAACAACGATAATGTAATAGTAAAGCCGTCAGATAAATGCAAAGGATTCGTCGTGCTAAACAAAACGGATTACATTGAAAAGGCCAGTAAAATAACGGACGATTATCAGAGCATTTCTTCCCAACCAAACCCTACCAAACGTCTCGAAATTGAAACATGTACTATTATCAAGGAAACTTTATCAGGGAAGTTACATAAAGACATAGTGTTATCTCTCCTTCCGCATTCCAGCCGCACAGCGGAATTATACGGGCTCCCCAAAAACCACAAACTAGAGGTTCCACTGCGCCCTATAGTGTCGGCGAGTGGTGATCCCCTAGACAAGTTATCTTGGTTCTTGAGCAAGATTCTGGTCCAGATACTAGCTTTGGTTCCCGCCCATCTGACAAACACGGAGTCGTACCTACATTGGGTGAAAGAAACGTTCCCTACCAAACTTCCGGAAGGCAGTATTGTTTTCACCATGGACGTGAAAAATCTATTTGGCAGCATTCCGATAAAGGAGGAAATAGATGCTGTGATTCGTCTAATCGAGGACAATCTGGATGACATTTGTCTTTTCGGGATTGGGGTACAGGACTGTCTGAAATTACAACACATATTTTCAGCAATAACCTCATACGTTTCGGTAACTCCATGTACAAGCAAACAAAAGGAGTGGCTATGGGTAACCGATCTGCACCTCCTTTAGCGATTGCTTTTATGCACCGCCTTGAGTCGATCTTCTTAGCTTCGTATGATTTGAAACCAGCTCTCTACATGAGGTATATAGACGATATTTTTGGTGTTTGGACACATGGCTTGGCCTCTCTGCTCGACTTCTTTGCAGAAATTAACCAACAACACTCCAGCATCAAGTTCACCTTAGAACACACTGGTCATAGCAGTTCGATTCCTTTCCTTGATACGTTGTTTGTAGTTCAGGCTGATGGGAGCTACACCACCGAACTGTACTTTAAACCTATGGCAGCCCCCATCATCTTGCACTATGATTCGGCCCACCCGATGGCTACTAAAAGGGCCGTTTTAACATCCCAAATGAGGAGAGCAGCACGAGTCTCCTCCGATACTATTTCATGCGAGCGGAGCCTTGCGAAGATGACAACTCTTTTCCTTGAAAACGGATACCCAGCACATCGGGTACACTCCGCCGCTCGTGCTGTTCACCCTCACAACAGGAGTAGGATAAGTGGGCAACGTCGGCATCGAGCGGGTAGTAATCCCAACTATGTTTACATGAGACGTCCATTTGTCGATGACCAACTATGTCGACAAGTAAACGCAGCCATCCGTTCGTCTCATCTAAACCATGTTAGGGTAGCCTGGACTAGCGGACCTACGCTGAAATCTTACCTGGTCCACTCAGCCCTGGAAATTCCGCCATGCCCTGCTGGTAGAAGAACGTGCCACACCTGTATCAACGGGCTCAAAGGTAGATGCACACGAAAAACGTAGTTTATAAAATAACGTGCAACCGCTGTCTTGGAATAATTTATGTCGGTGAAACCAAACGTAGTATCAGGGATAGGTACAATGAGCACTTGGGAGATGCCAGACTTCGAAGAGCATACACACCTTTAGGCGAACACATGATCGACAAACATTCTAACATGGAACACAGCGACACTAACACAAACTTCAAAGTAGAAATTCCAGCAACAGCCAGGGACAACGCTGATCTAAAGGTCCTCGAATCTCTACACATACGTAATCTACGGCCGCAACTAAACACGCAAACGACGTCTTGGTATATCACTTAAATTACATAAACATAAATTATATTTTATGTATTACGCGTTATATTGGATCTATGTCTATATATGTGCGTGAGTGTATGTATCGATATGTATGTGGACCATCGGCTCGGGCTTCCTCAGAGGATTCTATCTTGACATAGTTTGTTTCTGGTTTGGAGTTTCTTTAAGTGTCTGCACCACTGAGGAGGCTTTTCTGCATTCCACGTGTCTTTTGCACGCTTTTTTTCTCGCGTGCTTTTTTTTCAATTGCTAAACTTGACATTTTTATATCACTCCTGACGATGGCCCCTGGCTGAAACGTTGAGTAATAAAGTATAATCCTTAACGTTACCTTTGATGTCAACTCAGCACCTCCTGGTATATTGAAGGTCGTATGCTTTCTTTACACGCAATGTCTAAAACCCAGGAGCATCTAAGAGCCATTCTTCGTTGTATTAAACATAGTTTAATATACTATATTTATGTTCAGTCTTTTGTCGCCCCTCATGCTGAATAGTCTTCTAGGTGCAAATGTTCAGGTAGTTACCAAGTTCATGCATATGAACCTCCCATTTGGAGGAAAATTACAATGACGCGCTGGCTGCATTATTGACTTGCATTATTGACCTGAATTGGGATATGTGCTAAGTGACCAATGACGTCGATGCGCCCGAAAGCTCCAATAACTAATTAAACAACTTGCATGTATTGGTATTGATATTGATATTGGTGAGGTTTACAGACTACTAGGGTAGTTAGTAAGGTCTAGGATCAAAACTAAGTTAAAGGTTCTTGAGAGTCCCTAATTTCGTATTGAGCACCCTTCGCACTCGGAGGAGCATCTATGGACGCTGCATAGGCTCCCTTTGATACCGGTATCTTGAAGGATTATTTGACGTTCTGTGGAGCTTGCAATGCACTATTGGATATTAAAATCGAATGAGGTATAAAATAATGAAGCACCTGTTGCAAGCATGCGACGAACGTTTTGTTCACGGCCATTGCCAAGTTAACCCGCCCCATCTCGGGGCGGGTTGATAACCCGTTGATATGCGCCCCCATGAGGTTTTCCGCGGATAGGGAAAGAATGGCGCGCGGGTGCGCGCCGAAATTTGGCATACCTTTTCCCACCTCAATTTGGCATGTTGTGTAAAAATTGTGAGGTCAGGTCATCTAGGGTCAACGAGTTAGTCAAGGTCAAGTGAGGTCACCTCCAGAAAAGTTCAACCAGTCGTCACGCTTTAACGGATAAAGATATTTGAATGAAACTTTGAGCGTTTGTTTATGTTTAGGGAGGAAATAAATCGCACCAGAGGAATTTGGACTTTTTCTCGTTTTTATGACATTAGTTTTGTATATTTGACCATTATGGTAAAATCGAAGATTCTGGCTAAGGTAAGCATTTTTTTTATGAGAGCAAGTTGACTTCAAACAACGTTTTGCAGTTCGCTCTATCCATTATAAAAATAAAAATTAAAGAAAATTGAAAAAAATCAAATATAAATATATTTTTTGGTTGGCAAAAATTTTAGAGCCATGGTCGATTTCGCATTCCTTTTCTAATTCTAAAATTGTTTTGTTTTTCAAATCTCCCCAAAATGAACTCACCAGAGCCAAAAACATGAAGTCAGTTGTGAAAACATAGACCTACTAGTGACGTAATTTTGGGGCGATACATTTTTGGGGTGGTTTCTGGCCATACTCGAGCGCTTTCCGATGACACCTCTTTCGTTTTCATGCGACGCTCAGTTTGGAGATTAGAGGGGGGCGGGGGGTGTATCAACCCCCCTCCGAGATGGGGTGTGAGGATCTGACCGAAAAGATGGGGAGGGTTAATGACCTGTGCGCTGTCTTTCAGACTCCTGTTCGTGTCAACAGGTGCAAATTTTCCCTCCCCTTTTAGGAGCCTGGCCGCCCTCCCCTTCAATCATGGTTTCAGCCCGTGCAATGGGCTCTACCCGTGGCTATTATGTGCGCACGAACGTGTATGTTATATGCTACACAGCAACTCTGTCTTGAGGACCAGCTTAGGGGCCTGAACTTGATCGGGAACTTCCTGCATTTGGTTTCCACAAAAACTACACCCCTTTGTGGCGTCGGCGTAGCGACCCTATCTGGTGCGTCCGCCACCTCACTTCTGGACACACTGGTGTAGGATCTCCTTAGTCTGGGCCCCCTTCGAGCTAGTCTCAGGACCCCGATCGATTTTGGTAGTGTGTGACCGAGTGGTGATATGACTTGACCTGCCCTTAAGTGGGAGCGATGTTGGAGAGTCGTGAGTTCGGAGCCACGGGTCTCCCGAGACTATTATTGGTACTGCATGACCGACGCAGTCGATGCGCCCCTAAACTCCGACTATTATCGGTAGACACACACACCACTAGGACTACGACAAGCATTTCTTTGGTGGTAATAACGATAATACGCATAACTCATTCGTTGTGAACTTTTTCCCGGGTCAGGCGCATTTTTATTCCAGCACCGATCCCACGTTTACTGGTGTCGGATTCGGAGCCCGCAACCCTTGGCTCATTGACTCATTGACCCGTGCCGCTGGCCTCATCGACTCAATCTGGTGACCGGCCAGTGGCCCGATTACCGATGCGGCACCCATCGCCGACCAAGCGTCTGATTAGATCCCGACCCTCGGCATCTTACGTGCCGGCCACCCCAGGCCCATGACAGACCCCTGGTACCTCAGACCGTTCCAACCGGGGCTCAAGAAAATAGTCTGTTTTTGGATTTTGACATCCAGAGCATTATCATTTCCACAAAATTATGCTATCATATTTTGTCATTTGAGGTTCCATGGTGCTATTTGACGATGAACGGTTCTATTATGAAGTGTTCAATATTCACTGGGAAGTGCAATCTGATAATCTAATGTTACAGGATTGAGGAAAAACAAATATCCTCTCCATGTTCGATTACCACCCAAAATGTTCTCCCCACATCCAGGATTACAAAGTACAAATCCAACCCTGTAACCAAGTGTTCTTTGTCGATTCAAGGTCACACGCCAAGCTTGGATTCGTGACTAGGTCGTAGTCTATCGGCCCCATGGCACCGCATCCATCTCCAAACCTGGGCAATTGCCCAACTTCTAGTGCAGTCGACCCTCACCCACCCTTGGCCCCCCCTCAACCGGGCCAGTGCTCATGCTCCACATCCACCTTCTGACACGCATGTTAATCGCCGAAAGTGGCAATACGGGGGATGGGAATGGGAATACGAAGTCATTCCATACCCTACTGGGAACATACTCATTCCAGAGAACTTCATGCTGCTTTCTTTGACTTTGAATACTGTGCCCATATATGAAAAAAAACTACACATCACATCATTCTCCCAAGTTTTATGAACTTAGTATCAGGTGTCTCAGTCAGGCAGAAGTAAAACAATGCGATGACCCAAGAACCGTGAGCTGTCCGTGCCGCTTTGTGCTCCCGACTACGACTCCATGTCTTGATTGAGCATGATTGAGAAGTTGGGATTGGTGAAATTATGCTTCCAAATTTGCAGCGTTCGTCTAATCAGATATTTTCATTTAAAAGCAACTTTGCCCGTCCTCCCTCCTGTCTGGCTCCCTGGGCCACAGGCATATGACGTCCCACAGCCATATTTAGAAATGGATTATCCCGGCCCAGGGAACTCAGGCTCTTGCGTGAGGGACACCAAATGTTATGGTTGCCCTTCCAGGGCAAAATGAGAAAACGTGGCCCAGATCCCATATCTCGGATTTTGCGGTGCTGTGGGTCTAATGGTTGACGGCTCACTGTTCAAAAGGACTGTCTCTCTTGATCGTATGATCGTGAGTTCGAATCCTACAACCGGCATGATTACCGAGTCCATCCGCGACAAATCGGCGTGGGGGTTTGGTGACGCTACATTGCCCAGCAGTTGAATGCGTCGTAAGGAACCAAAAATCCCTCTAAGATGAGTCTCTAGTCTGACCACATTCAAGGGGATATTTAGCACTGTGAAGGATTTATGACGGCAGTAGAAAATGCATTCTGATCCCCCAAAAGCAATGTTTGGTGTATCTCATTGTATTTGTCGTTAGTCCACTTGGTATGGGTCCCAGAAAATACGATCATTCAGCACTAAAAATGGAGAGGACTGCTGTGGCATGTTCACAAATCTGTGTTTTTGGTCTTACGGTCAGAAAATCTCTAATCTGGTTGACTGGCGCTCACAATATTGCTGTAGCGATACTAGTGCTGGACACGTGAATGGGAGTAGCCTTGTCAAATATGCCTGCCAGCTGGTGTAACTGCTGCAAGCAAATTGCGAGCTAACTAGGCCGAGCTGGCGGAAACAAGCATACCGTTCGGGAAATATAGGCTTACTCTATAAGTGTACGCGTTCAGTTGAAATTCCACCCTACGCTAGAGACTGCCTGCATGTACACCAGAACTCGAAGTTTCGACTATAGTAGCATGTCGCCAACAGGACCATAACAAGTAATATATTCTGGGCGCTGTATGACCAACACAGTCGATGTGCCCCTGAGCCCAAATAACCAACCAAGTAATGTATTCGGCGATGTTATTTGACTAAATAATGTGCAACATTCGGAAGTGTAAAAGTAGCCCGAAGTGCTACAATACATTCACCTTTGGTAAGTAATTCGACAACTTATTGGGTTCTGTACCCCGACACAATTCTGGTTGCACCTGGACATCTGGTGGGTGCATTTGGATGCATTGCGGTACACTGGCTAAGCTCTAACTGCGTGCATCTGGACTAAAAGTAGTCCTGCATGGTGCACATGCATTTAAGCATGAAACTTGGGATATACGACAGCTACATCACGCTTAGTCGGCATCCTCATGATGGCGAGGAAGCCGAAAGTTCTGCTTTGAATTCAGCTACTTCGCCACCATCCGGCTATGCGGCACACGCAGCTCCACGCATCGTAAAATAACTCCCGTGTCACATTGGTGATGTCAGCATTCATATGCAATGAATCGGTATTTCTAGTGACCGCACAACGGCGTCCCAAATTTGCCAATTTTTAGTGCGAGATGACTGTTCACTCAGAAGGGTACAATTTTCTCGTTACATAAGTTTCATTAAGAATTTTCCACGCTTCCCTTTTGATATCATAGACTTTGAAAGCTTTCAGTTTTCATTATATTTAACAGCAATGTTTCGTCAGAATTTTCCAGTCTTGTACTTACTGCATTTGAAGAAATTAGTTTCTACTCTGTCATACTGGCGTTCATCAGTTCAAACCCATCTGGTGGACTATCCTATCGACGATATCTTGACACTTCGTATGTTTGGAATTGAACAGTTTGGTTTGTGGTTAGTTGGGTGTTTCTGTGGTCCAATTGTTCAAAGGTTGTGCAGCTGGGTTTTCTTTCTTTTCGTCCATTGATATAGAGGTCGATGTGGTGAATAATTCAATACAGACAATAACGAACTGCTTCATAGGTTCTGCCAACAACCCAGGCGGCTCCAGTTTCCATCTCACCCAAGCCCGTCAATTTGTCTCCTGTCAAGCACACTGAGCCAAGTCATCAGAACAACGCGTCGACGAACAACGGCTCCGTCAGCAACCACAGCAAGCCGACGCTGCCGCAGCTGACGGCCATCACGCCCTTGGCCTCGGCGACCAAGTCGACGGCGCCCGTTGATGCTCCGCTGACCATGCAGCCGCCTGCTGGTGAGCTCAAGAAGGCTTCGTCGTCGGCCGTGCCGCCTCTGAAGCCAGTCGCTCTCCAGAAGCAGGCGGCCAACAGCGCGGCCGCCGCCACAGCGCACCCGTCGGCACCCGCACCTAAGCCGGCTGCCCGCTCTGTGCCAGCCCCCACGCCCTCCGACACCGTCAACAACCCGGCTCCGACTCCTGCACCAACTCCTGTGCCAGCTCCTGCACCTGCTTCGACGCCAGCTCCTGCACCAGGTTCTGCACCGGCTGCTACTTCAGCTTCCGCACCAGCATCGACTCCTGTCGCAGCTTCCACTTCAGCTACTGCTGCTCCCACACCTCCCCAGACCGCCACTCCTGCTCCTACCCCTGTCCCGGCTGCCGCCCCTGCTCCTGCTCCTGTGTCTACTGCGTCTGCTGCAGTTCCTGCGGCTGGTCGCGCGCCGGCTCCGACTCCGACTGGCCCGCCAGCCCGCCAATCGCCGCAGAAACCGGGACCGAAGCCGCCGCCTCCGGCCGAGACCAAGCCAGAGCCAAAGGGCGCCGACAAACCTGGTACGTTGCATGCGGTGTGCCTGTCCGGATTCAGCTTCAGTTATACTCAACTCTTACTCAAAACTCCTAGGAAGGTAATTTTAGTAGCATAATATTTTCCTGCCATCATCTAAACGGTGCCAATGAGTGTTTGCGATATTCACATCTTCCAAATATCGTTATTTAATCACTTCCTTGCTTGCAATATTCGGTGACGTTTTTTCTAAATGGTTCCTCGTTGCACTCCGTTATGAGCAATGCCTTTCTAGTGTGGTATCTCATGTTCCACCAACAGCCTGTTAAGAATACCACCATACTGCGAAAAGTTGTGTACATAGCTCTCAAACTGATATCTGGACATCTGATTTCTCAAAGAAGTCTCAAATATCATGCTGTGAAATGAACTAGATACAGTGGATGCTTGCGAGTCCCAGTTATAATTGTCAACTATCTGATTGTTATAGGGCCCTTAAAGATGACAACAAAAACAAGAAAGTCATGTTCTTCATATAATGCAGTATGAATAGTTTTCTAATAGTCCGAGGTTGACAGGAATGGTGACCTATGTCATTTCTTGTTCCTGAGTCAGTGTTATCGAGGAAACGAGCCATACGTGCAAATGGAGCAGATACGAACCCACAACGAAATGGTGCAAGGGGTACTTCGTTCTATGGATATGGCTGGAGGTCATTCATCGAGTTTTAGTTCTTTGGGCAGTCTCCTTTCACTTTAAAAAAAAGTATAGTGCACTCTAGTGTAGTGTGATGCCATTTTTTTAACGAAATGTTTTGTGCGTTTGGAAGTTTGCGGGTTACTCCACTCTCCTGGGATAATTTAACCTTCTTTTTACCTTGGGAGCATATAATGAATAGGCTGTAGTAGTAAGACAAGTTAGTTTTGCTGAATTTGTTAAACTAATATCAAAATGGTATTGTGACATGTTGAGAAACCACCAGTGCTACAAGCAAGAATGAAAAGAACTCTCCAGGAACTTTGCACTCTGGGGCAATCTATTATTGCATGGTACATCAACCCACTACCTGGCGGATAAATCTGAAACTTAAGCGGGCTGAGCTATCGATGTAAACCCATGCATTAACAAATCCCCTTGGAATGTATAGTGCAATTGTTGTCGATTTCGTTTCTGTTCCACACAATTAAAGGACGAATTATATGATGTTCTACACCGCACGCACACTGGCCGCTGTCAGGATTCTCAGCCAGTACCTGGCGGCCGTCATTGCAACTATGCACACAAATACAGTTGTGACAAAACAATTTGTCAGTTGGGAAAGCCAGTATGAAGTGCTCCTTAGGTAAATGTCGTCCGGTCATCTCGCTCTAACCGTAAATAATCAACCAGCTAAGCGTCGATACGAACTGCCGTAGCCGCAAATTATCCGCATGAAATTCAGCCCTTGGTTTAAAAGTCGGAAATTTCGATAATGGTGAGTCCGGGAAAGCATAGTCGTAGCTAACTATGCACACCATCTGTTTAGTGCTCTTGTGCCGCTGTGCCCCAAAGCCCCCACACACCCGCCACAAGAATAAGGCTTTTGTGCAAACAGGAGCTACAGATCAAGGAAACATTGGCAGAATGTTAGCGGCAGTAGCGGGGAACAAGAGACAGGCTACGGGAGGCTGCCGTACGGCATGCTTAATGGTAATTGTGATCATATGGTCGGTTATCGTACCATTGTCAGCAGGGAACTTGTGGGACTGATCGTAGCTGCCCTCTCTGGGTAACCCATGGAGACTAAATATCGTGTAGTAAACAGCCGCGAATATCACTTGTTTTTCATCTTTTCACTGGCTCTGCATGGGGGACGAGTGGTCTAGGGGTAAGATGCTCGTCTCACAATCGAAAGGTTGTGGGTTCGAGTCTCACCTGTCGCTACTCTTCGCCCGCGACCAATCGGCGTGAGAGATTGGCGACGCTACATGACTCAAGGGTCGACGTGTCGTAAAACCAATAACCAACCGACCAACCAACTGGCTCTGCATGTTGCTGTTCCCACCGTCTGCGTGGTGTCACAACCGCGTCGCATTGGTGATAACTCCTGCTGAATTCAATTTGTGGACCTCTGCTGCAGTCCGATGCTGTGCACTGTAACTATGTTCAGTGAGATAGGTGTGACATTCCCGTAAGCAATTTGGCTCGGTTGTTGTGATCGTTTTGATGAGACCCTCTATATTTAGTATTGGTGCATGGTTGGCAGCTACTGTGGCGACCACCTCGCTCGACACCTCCCCGCCGGTGCCGAAGAAGGAGGTGGCACCTGAAAAGAAGCCGAAACGGGCGTCCGTGCCGCTGGCCGAGAAAACACCGAGGGTGAGTCGGCTAGCCTGCCATGCGCACAATCATTAATGGTACGACGTTGACTGTCCAGCCAATATCAATTGTATAATGCATTGGAATGGTCCGGCGCTCCCATGAAAGCATCGACTGTGACTGGTATAGGTTCTGGCAATCCCCAGAATCCAGACAGCATGATCAATCCCGAGTGTGTGACAGTCTGTGACTGTTCGCCCAGCTGTGACTGTTTTATTGACCATCTGTGACTGTATCCTTGGCCATCTGTAACTGTGTCCTTGGTCATCTGTGACTGTGTTCTTGACCATTTGTCACTGCGTTCCTAGCCATCTCTGACTGTGTTCTTGGCCATCTATGACTGCATCCTTGGCCATCTGTGACCGTGTTCGTGGTCATCTGTGACTGTGTTCTTGGCCATCTGTGACCGTGTTCTTGGCTATCTATGACCGTGTTCTTGGTCATCTGTGACTGTGTTCTTGGCCATCTGTGACTGCATTCTTGGCCATCTGCGACCGAGTGTTTCGCCACATCTGACCGCGTGTTGTGGTTGCAGCAGCCGCAGAAGCGGAGGGAGGCACTGGATGCGCAAGCTGCCAGCGGCGAACGGCGGCCCAAGCGAGCTCGGGTGCCCACACAGCCGTTCCAATCGCCAGTGCCCGAGTTTGAGGCAATTCCCAAGTCTCTGAAGCCAACGCCTACAAAGCAGCCTGAGGAGAAACTTGTTATCTTCTTCAAGTAAGTTACCTATCCCTGCTAATTTTGGAGCTGATACTTGGCGGTTCCTGATGGTATGGAGAGGGTATATTTCGGAATGTACACAATGCCAAGCCTTACTGAAATGCTGACGTAAAACGCGTACACGACCGCTCAGTTATCCAGATACTCCTCATTGGCGAGTAACGTGCCACTGCGCGCCTGGCGCTGACTGAAACCTACTGTTGGGAGTGGCTGCTGCCGTGTGGCGTCGTGGGAGACAGACTCCAGCTGTCACGGTGCCCGACAGAGGCTTGTACGTCGTCGAGGCTCTCATGAGGAATGATTCTCAGATTGGCCTGCAATGTTGTATCTACTCATTAAATGCGCTAGTCCACTTGTTCAACAGCTGCACCTTCCATTACCAAGACAAGTTTGTTTTACTACACCCTGCTGCATGTGTTCATGCTTTGACACCAAGAGCCGGTCTGTTTATGCTACAACTGTTCTGTTATTATAAGTCATGGGCGCTAAATGATCATAAATCCTTAGTTGAAGCGCCCTTACTCCCCTCCACCTCCCTCCAAAGAAAACTGTTAATGTTTCTCGCGAGATCCTGAATCAAATGTGAAAGACCCTTGTTGCGGTATTATCAATTTTGTGAAAAATATACTTTGTATAGGGGATGTGGGATGTAATTTCCTTCTGAAACGCATTGATGCGGCTCTGCGGTGCCACGGTGTTGCGTTTTTTTCCGTTTCGCGTTTCCTCGCACAAAATCGACCGTGTTGAAATTGGCATTGTTCTTGCACACAGAGAAACATCTCAGAAAGTATATTTCGCTTGTAGCTCATCTGGTCGCATAAAACCCTGACTTTTATACTTTTGTGTCTACTTTTGTTGTCAGAGTCTAACTGTCGTAGGTCATGCTGCAAAGTTTTTACCCAGCAAGAACCGTTTCGGCCTAGGCGGACCGGGATTCTCAAGCTGAAAAATCACCTTGTCATTAGGCCTTGTGCCTTCCTGATAGTCATTTGCAGAAGGCTAAGAGATGCGCAATCCAGGATGTGAGCATCTTTTGATCGTGACATCAATGGAGTCGTTCTTGTTTTTATGAACTTTTTGTTTTTACAGAAATGAATTTATGGCAGTACGAAACGAGGATGGTAGCTTCTTCGTGAGCCAAGCGGTGCAAAACGTTTACAAGGGAAGTAAGAAGATCAAGGTCCGCTGGATGACCGCGAATGGCAGAATCTACACACCAGATTTCTATGATGTCATCGGTGCGTATTGTGTGGGAGGATATGCTATTCAATGACACTTCGGAAGTTGACATCGAACGATGGTACTTTGCATGCCTATTCTTGATGTTCTTATCAGAGTGTTTGTTTGTTTCTAGAAATCCTCGTGTCGTCTCCCGAGTGCTGAAGCTTTGTGTGAGCTTTTGTTTGTTTCGTGAATCTTGCGGTAGATCTTTAAATCTCGTGAAGTACATGTATAGGACAACGTACGGATCGGACAAGACTATCCTGTTGCGGCTAATGGGCGCCAAATGGGCCTGTAGTCGGCGCGTCCTTAAACCCAAATAATCAATCAATTTGTTGCGGCTATGCCCATCACTTGGTCGAAGCGCCATTAAACTAAAATAACTAACGAACTCATTCGATCCAAGCTTGATTACTGCCGCTTTGTTTACGACTCGGCCAACACCTCAAGCAAGCGCACACTCGACACTATTCACCATGCGGCCTTGATAATCGCCACGAGAGCATTTCGCACTTCGCCAACCGCGAGTGTCTTAGCGGAAGCTCATGAGCTGCCATTGCCAATGAAATAGTAAAACTCGGACTGCGCTACGCTTCCAGGTTACGGCAATTCCCCACACACCCAGCATACGAGTCCGTTATTTTCACTCGCATTCAAGAGACATTCCATCAGCGATGAGGCACCAGTTGGAACCCTCCTTGTCTCCGTGTGCGGGAGTTACTGCAGGAGAGCAGCATTTGTCTGCGCAGCATCATGCGGGCGGAGTTAATACCCGCTCCGCCCTGGGAGTTGATTCCACCTACTCTAGACATTGACTTGACGGACACTCACAAAGTGAAGGTGCTAACAGAGCTATATCGCATGAATGTCCTAAAACACCTGGAAGCTTATCGTGGATGTGTTTTTACTTACACCGACGGTCCAAGGACACCAAGTGGTGTGGGCTGTGCTTTCGTGAGTGGCTCCAGAACATTGGCGTTTGCACTGTCTACATACACATCCGTGTACACCACGGAATTGATAGCGCTTAAAAAAGCGCTATGCTTCAGTGAAGTGGGGTACTCACGTTATTGGCTCTGATTCGTGAAGCAGTCTTTTGGCTCCGGGGCCCATTTATCCTTTTAATCCACGTGTACAGGACATCGCAATTCGTCTTAATACTCTCAGCCAGTCTGGAAAAAGCGTCATGCTGTGCTGCGTGGGCATTACCGGAAACGACATGGCTGATGCGGCGGCAAAGAGGGCAGCTGGTCAGCCTACCCATTCGCTTCCTTTTCCTGCTACAAATCCCAAGCAGGTCATCAACACATTCTTCGGGGCTCAAATCGCAGAAAGCGTGCGACCCATTGAGAATAACAAGCTCAAAACATTGAAAAGTCGTCTAGTGTTACTTGAATCATCAGCAAGAAAATCCCGGCGGGAAGAAATATTACTTGGTTGGCTGCTCCATGAGTGATTATTATGCCAAGGGAACGGTGGACGTTTGGTGCCTCCTGTACACCAAACCTGCTGGCGCAGGCCGATGAGCCTCCACTTGTCCAGAGGAGGCAAATGCTTGACATGTGCTTCACCTGGTAACGACGGCAGTTCCCTCAGAACTTAGCGTATCAAGCAGATTTTCACGTCGTTTCTGATCGATTTGCTCGCAAGAAGTCCAGAGATCCGAGCAATTCTTTGCTAGGATTCTGATTTTTGGTACATTTCCTGTTGAAAGCCAACAAGAAATGCACCAAGTGGTGCGTATTTACAATTTGTTACGATCCCCATGGCGGTATGGAGCAGTGGAATCTAGGGTAAACGCAGTTGCTCTGGAATAATTGCTTTTCTATTAATTGCTAGTGGCAATTAATGGCCTTCCTAGAGATTGGAAGCGAGGACGGCCACATAATACTGGCCGACTTTTGTTTTTCGACAGCAGGCTTTTGTTACTGAAATGCTTATAGTGTAGGAACATTTTAGTATAGAATATATTATGATGGCTCATTTTACTAGATCAGGCAGGAAGAAGCGGTTCACTTTTGTTGGATTCCGAGGCATGTGACACGTGAGTATCGAACTGGCCGATGCTTCTGCCAGACGTGCAGCAGAGATCTTCTGTAGAAAGGCATTTCCATTTACAGCACAGTGCTTCTATTGTGGTTTATCAGCCTTTCTGTCCAAGAAATGGCGAGCGAGTTGGGATAATCTCGGTGCTAACAAATTGCGTGCAATCAAGCCTTGTGTGGGTCGGTGCTATCCGTGCCCGGGTAGGGCGAGGTGAGATCCGGTGACGCCGCCGGCCTCGAGCGGCCAAGCGCCTGCTCGCTGCTGCTCGACGCGACGTAGCTCGCTGTCCGATGTATGCATGGTGACTGCACATGTGTCTGGAATGTTGTGTCAAAGTGGTAAGTCTCCTTGATGCTCAGAGTGAGGGTTTGTGGTCTCATACTGCAGTGTCCTCACGTTTAGAGTAGACACAACGGGGTGGCGTGTTGCCTACTTGGTGGCACCTATACGACAGACCGTGATCTTCTGGTTCGCGACGAAAGGCCTTTGTGTCCAAGGTGTTGAGTACCACTGCCAGTGTGACATATCAGTTTCCAACCCACGAGCAGAGACGGCACTTGGAACGTCATCCTTGATCATCGCTGCGGGAATTTTAGGTGGCACCCTATTCGTCGTAGAATGCTGACAATTGACGGCTTGTCTTCGTTTTCAGATCAAGTCCTCTGTGAGGTATGCCCGTGTGTCCGTAACTATTCCTGTGCCGAGGAGGTGCGTGCTTAACCACTTGGTTTTCAAAAGACTTGCCACTGATGTTCAATATAAATCATATTTACTTAATTATGGGCACTAAACGATTAGGTTCGACCGATGCTTCCTAAAAGCGAAGTAGTAGGTGCATTGCAGCTTACAAGGTATGATATTTTGTCACAGTATAATCCTGAGAATGAACATTGCCATTAATTCCCCATTAAGCTAACATGCACCACACACACACGCACTCATTAATTCCCATTCATGGGGGCCACGGTAGCTCAGTTGGTAGAGCGTCGGACTCTTGATCGAAAGATTGTGGGTTCGAATCTCACAACTGAAGGCATTTACCGAGTCCACCCGCGACCAATCGGCGTGAGAGGTTGGCGACGCCATGGGACCTAGCGGTCGAATGCGTCGTAAAATATCCCAAGGTTAATTCCCATTCATCAGTCTTTAATATTTGGTTTCGGCGTCGTGTTATTCTGTTTCGGCTTCGAAGCCCCATGCATGTGCGCACGTGTTGTCACAGTACTCGCTGCCGTGCCCTGACCTGTTTCGTTCCGTCGGTGATCGTGACTGCGGTATGCGGCGTCATGTCTCCGCCTGCTCTGAGCTGGTGCTGCTACTAACTGCAGCCGGTGTGACGGCAGACTTTGAGAGCATCCTGACGACGCTGGAGATGAAGCGACTGGGCCGGGACCGGCACGAGCTGAGCACGACGGAGGTGGCGCGTACCGAACACATCCTGCAGCGTGCACTCAGTATGGAGCAGGGTGGTGCTGCGCCAGAGCAGACGCCTGCCGCGCTCACCGAGGACCACCCGGACGGACGTGAGTCAATAGGGAAAAACGGGCATGAGCTTTGTTCAGCATAGACAGTTGTTATCGTTGTAGTATGTGCCGAGCTACCACCGCTTCCATATAGAGCAAAATTTCGTGTAAGGGAACCGCTTCGCCTTCTAAGCCTCTTGATCACTCCCCTTTCGTTCCCGAAGCAGGAGGTTTTCTTCCATGTTCCACAAAATAAGCTGGATGCAGTACATCGTGCTGTTGGTTTCTCTTCCTGTGCACACACCCTGTCCCCATGACAGTCATAAATCCCCACCATACCCCTGAGACTCCCTAAATTTAGCGATGTTTATGCCCCTGGATCTGGATGTTATGAGTATCAGGCATATCTGATCCAATGGCTCTCTGAGAATAGGAAGCGAGTGAATTCAGTTGTCTGTAGCTAACTAGCTTCTGCGGTCGTCAGTGGATCTATCCTTGTACAACGACGAATCTCAGCTCGACAAGAGGAAGGACAACTCCCCTCGACCCAAGAAGCAGCGCGCCGCGCCCAGGTCCAAACTGGCGCCGAAGTCCAAGCACGTGCCGCGGAAAGCGCCAAAGCCGGCACCGATGACGTCGAAGCGGCGTGCGGCTGTGTCAGCGGCCGCGCCGCAGCCGCCTGCACCGCCGCCGCCTCCGGCCGTCGCGGTCAGAAAGGCTCGTACGGCGCCGCCGCCCGCCAAGAAGGCGGCCGAACCGGCCAAGCTGGCCGCCAAGGAAAAGAAAGGTATGACACACTGCTGACTGCAGATAATTGGATAATGATTAGACTGTGTTGGTTTGGATTGACCCGGCCTAAGTCCTACGAGGGACAGCTCTAGACTGATTGGTTCAGACGACTGAGCAAGCCTGTAGTGCACACTGTGCCGTGCTCATGCAGTGTAATGTGTTGGCAGCGGAGCTAAGCTAGTCAGTGTGAGGGAACTGGGCAAATAGGGTGATGGCGATAATTGTTGCAATCATTTTCGGAACTCTTCATCGTTTTAAATGTTGAGTGGCCATGTCGTCAGCTGAAATAACGCTGCTTCACCAGTTATTGGGGCGTGGTACAGCTTTGCGTGGAAGGCGTGCGCTCGGAACAGCATGGTCACTTGTGCACCCGCAATTAGGTCTCACAATGTCTTAAAGACCAGCTTGAACCCAACTTTTCGCTGTCCGTTTCGACGAAGAACTGAGCTATGTGGGAAGCTATCACCTGATGACGTTAACGACTGATGGGTCGAGGGAGACGGAGAGATGTGTAGTTCCTCGTCCCCCGTATGTCTAAGCTAAAAACAATTTTTTGGGGTATGTGTGTTGGGGCTCGATTTTTACACCTGAGCGGCGTTTCTGTTGACTGGGTTAATACCTCCCATCCAAACAACTTTCCAAGTGAATGATCGGAGGGATCTGCCACTATCCACACTTACCATTCGATTTCAGGAAGGTCACCACATTGTTCATATAGCGGCGAATTCGTTCTCTCGCACTGAGCCTCTGACTTTAACTTGGCACGAGTCAAAAGTCAGATATATAACGTAAAGTTGTCTACTACCATTAATCACTACCATGTAGGACGATATATCAAGCATGCATACTCCGTACACTAATGCACACTGCATCCACGCACACTGAACACGCACATGCACACTGATGACTTCGGCAAGACCAATGTCGATCAGTCAGATCAATTGCCTGAGTGCTCACAATTTGTGTTGTTTGAACATTGAAATGATTGTACTCCGGCATTAATATGTATTATTAATTACTATTATGGCGATGTGTCTCATTCGATGGAATATGGGGAATTATGTCTCTTCGATCCAGGGAAATAATGAGAACGAAGCGTTGTTAGTCGAGGACCAGACAACATTGTGGTTTGTTTTTAGTTTGTGTGCATTTATTATCTGTGCACATTTCAATTTTGAAGTTTTGAAAGGAACCATGTGTGAGAATTGGCCAACAAAGTCGCCCTCTTGGGCGTACGGTGTTCCTTTCTGGCCTTGAATGCTCTTTTTGGACCAGGGCAGTGATAAATTATTCGTGAAATAAGATGGAATATACCACTTACTGAATACTGAACCGACATCATTCCCAAAGTAGTATCGACATCGTGCTTTTGGTGCGTGTTTGTGAGGCCATCATGCCTCGTTTCTAGCAGTGTCCCGTTTACAACTATCATGCTTATGCTGACCATAGCGGATCCGGGATCGTGATAACGAACATCCTGTAGTGCAATTCCAGGTAAAGGGATGCAATTCCTATGATGTGCTATGGTATACAATGCCGGTTTATCGCATACCTATTTGTATCGTCGTTGATATCGGAATCCCCAAATTGGGTACCTCTTAAAACACGCAAAACGGGTAATTATATGTATACAATTGTCCCAGAACTGGATTTTAATGACCAAAGTATTTTAAACAGCATTGTTTCCATGGCGATTTCGACATCCTGCTGTACTCGTTTCGACATCTCACACCTAACGAGAAATCATTATTTTAACGCTGGACCAGGGTCTCTTCGGGACAAACCTCTGCGACGCGAGAAGACATGGTAATCGTGGCTAGTTTCCTCTGCAACTACGAGAGCAGATGTGTCCAATGAAATATTAAATAGGTACCGAGTGAGTACCCAGACGGTGTTAGCCGATGTCGAAGGACACCACGACATACAAATATTGTCCGTGCAGTGGCTGTTCACTGAGGTGGCCTGTGTGTGTTGCAGTGGAGAAGAGGGCGCCGCCGACCAAGCGCGGCGCGCCTGCAGTGCGCGTGACAAGCGGGAGCCGACGCGCACCTGCTGCCACCACCACCACCGCCGCTACCGCCGCCGCAGCCGCCGCCGGCGGCCAGAGCCGCACCAGCTCGCGTAAGGCAGCCAAGTAGCGCGCGCGCCGGCCGGCTGCGCATCGTGTACAAAGGACCGACACACCCCCACACACAGCCCAGCTGCCGCGTGCCACGCCCGCCAGCTGCCTCCGACGCCGCCCCGCAACGTAGAGTAGTACAATGGCGCGGCTCGGCCGGCCAGACACCGACACTATTCCAGGTAGAGCGTGAGCGACTGCGTGTGCTAGGTTAGTGGGCGGCGAGTGTGGCGACCGGCCGCCGCTGCTCTGCCAGCCTGCCGGCCGGCCGGCCGTCCGCCGGCTCCGACCAGGCTGGCCACCGGCAGAGTACGCGTCTGACGCGGTCGGCAGGTATTTTGTAACGACTGCAACCGACACGGTGGCACGCAGCACCGAGCCACCCGCCGCCACCGCATTGTGTGTACATACCGTCATCTGGAAGTGTAGGTGTTGTTTTATCAGCGTCCGTGTCTCGCTGTTCTCATAGGCGATCATGACGGCTCGGTGCCGTCGCGAAATTCCCTGTACTTGGTTGACGTCGGTGCGTGGAGTTATGTTACGTGCTTGGATTGTGGTGGCTTGATTTGGTATGGTGTGAGTGTGGGCACTGCGGACGGTGAAATCAGTTGGTTTTATTAGCTTCCGAGCCCTGTACGAGTGAGTCGGAGGATGCTCTAACACGGTGTGAGAGGGCTCAACGCTGGCCGGCGCACGCGTGCTGTATCGCAACCCCCAACCCGCTCGCCGCGTGTGCGTGTGTTTCTGATAACGTCTTAATATAGGCTCGGAAGCCGCCCGGTGTTTTCGTTTGCATTTTACGAATTATTTCCTGTGGTCTGACAGGGACTGGAGGCGTCACGCATGTGACGCTGGTGGCGCAGTCTGGTGCGGGTACGTCTGGTGCACTGCGGGTGGTATCTGCAAAAAAACTGCCTTGTACTCAAATACCGAACTTCCTCCTGCCTGGGTGTCAGGATTTTGCTTTCTCTTCTCGATGTACTTGTCTGGGGACTCGAGGTACGGCCTTCGACTCGGGGTAGTACCTCGGCCCAGTGGGCTCGAGCGCTACATAACCAGTAGCAGTTGATGCGCCCCTAAGCCCAAACAATCAATCAATCAACCAGTAGGCTCGAGGTACTGCCCTCGACTCGAGGTACGGCCCTCGACTCGAGGTACGGCCCTCGACTCGAGGTACTGCCCTCGACTCGAGGTACGGCCCTCGACTCGAGGTGCAGCCCAGGGAACGCGAGGTACGGCCCAGGGGACGCGAGGTGCGGCCCAGGGGCTCGAGGTACGGCCCTCGGCTCGAGGAACGGCCCAATACGTGAAACGAACTCGGCATCCAATGGCACTATTAACTTTATTGTTGCGTAATATATCACTGGTGAACAGGCGCGCACCCAGGATTTTTCCATGGGGGGCCCGGACCGAAAAGGGCACTTGGCCGGCTTCAAAAGGGCACTTGACCGGCTCCAAAAGGGCACTTGACCGGCTCCAAAAGGGCACTTTGCGGCCCGGGGCACACTGGAAGGTTTGTTGACCCGGGGGGGGGGTGGCAAGCAATTTGTTTTAAAATTGCTAGAAAAAAAGGATTTTTTGGCCCATGTTGCGTTCCAGGTCGGCTGACTCGATTGAGCTTAAAGGTCGAGTTTATCTTCCTATTACAAGCATACGCATGTGGTGGAAGTTCTCGTGTGACTTCATGCCCCATTAAGTGCAGTGGAAACATCGTTTTTAACAGCTTTGTTTTCTTTTCTTTTTCACCTTAGGTTATAATACATTTTTTTTAATGTACCGACGACTTGCACTAATTTAGTTCTATTGAGGCTCCATTGAGTTTTATTCGATCTTCTTTTTTACAATTTGTCGGATATCCAAATATTGCTATTTTCGTTATCTTATCATCTAATCAGTTTGACGTCCCCACCATCACGGATACGATTCATTTCAAGCGAGTGCGAAGCCCGTGAGGTCACTGCTTTGTGTATCATAAACGAGTTCTGAGCGCCCCGACCCGATCATGTGTTGAAACGTTAGCTTACTTTGTCCAAAGCCAGTCTCAACCGATTGGAGTCTGTTCATGGATTTACCAATCACTCAATTCCCTGGATGGGGAATGTCCTGCCATGCAGCAACAATGTGTCCGTATATGAAGCTCACGCGGCATTCTTCCGCCTGCTGTGTGCTAGGTATGATCTACATCCCGGTACTTGGTCTGCGGCGCAACCACTGGCCGTGGTTTGGACGGTAGTCTGACGAGCTGGATGTAGCGTGCGCTGGAAGTAGTAACGATACCGCAATCGGAATATTTGAAAATTAGAATAATGTATCTATGTGCTTCTGTATACAAGCGAACGGTCGATGTTTTATGAGCCAGCTGCCTCCTCTTTGGTTGCATGCTAAATTTAGGTGCATTGTAAACATTAGAGGTTGATGAACATTCCTATCTGGTGGGGGCAGAAGCCATAATTAAATTAAGTTCAAACTATTTCGACTTTTACTATGGCGCTCGGAACGGGGACAAACAGATGCAACAGGGAAAGAGCCGGAGACGAAAAGATGGGATAGAGGAAGCCAGCGAGAGAGAAAGAGATATGAACATGCTCCACGAATTTGCACCAAATTGCTCCAGGACCCCAAGGATGTACTGGTTCCCAGCTTAGGTTTGACGGCGATCGTTTAGGCGGTGCGACTCCCGAAAACCAGACCATAAGGTGAGAACTACACAAATTCGTTGGCACGGGTCAGTGACATTTTAAAGGGCACTAACCTAGCTTGACCTCTGAGTACATCAGATGACTCTTTTGGCTTGTAGTGCATTCCGACGTAATTGCGGGTGCTGACTATGAATTGGACGTCCATTTTTACCGTAGTGAAGTGAGAATTAGAAACGTTTGAAGTGTTTCGAAAACTACTTTCATTTATTATCAACCTTTGACATCTTTTATGTGGGCCGCAAGCACAACGTGTGCTACACGATTCGATCTGCAAGGTGTTTCAGTTGTAAATTATTCGTGAAATAAGGTGGAATATACCACTTCCTGAACACTGAATCGACATCCTTCACAGGGAAGCATCGACATCGTACCTCTTGAACTGTGTTATGAAGTCTGTATGCCCCATTTCTAACTGCTCATGCTGACAGCGACGGATCTCGTTACACGAACTCTCGTTGCCAGTGTTAGATGAATACTAGCCCTTTCACGACGGCCAATAAGCACCGGGATGCAATGTCGATGACTTCGTCTAGTATGAAGGGCATATCATTTAAATATATGTACTTTATCTGTATATATGGAATGTTCAAGAAGTTTTAACTATGAAGTAATCAATTCAATATTAAACTTAACCAACATATTCAAATTGTGGCACTGTTTGAAAAAAACGCTCAATTCATAGAAACAACTAGCCAATTTGGCCGCATTTGGCACCATGGCCGGGAGGTAGGAGTTGTCGGATAGAACATAAATTTGCCGTTGGATTACCGGAAAATATGCAACATTAGGGAGAAAGTGGTAATATATATCCTGCGGATGAATATTTTTCCATTTACGTTTTATTTTATGGCTGTGAAGTACCTGTATTATGAATAAATATTGAAATACATCATTTCCAGATGCTACGATTTCCTCTTGACGCTCCCGAAAATATTACATTATCTCCACTTTACAAGCGGGTTGTTTACAGTTGTAACGGCATCCGCTGTACCGCACCATACGTGGCTCCGTTTTTAAATGTTGCTGTACTCCTACCAGAATAACCCATACTGTGGGGAGGGCAATTGATTCTTGCCTTTGAATATCATACACGCAAGAAAGAACAAAACATGAATTGTTTACAGCACCCAAAAGACCGCAACACGCCCAAAATATGCGTATCTGAGACAAACCTGTTTGTTGGCTCGCTTGACATATTTCAGCTGTAAATGATGCAAGCAGAGCACAAACAATGACGTCATTTTTGAAACGTGGATTATGATTCGTCCCAACTATCATAAAGGGACAATCACTTACTGCAGTTGAAGTTGGCTGGCGATATTGATCAGAGTGGTCAAGTGCTCGGAAATTTGCCATTTGAAGACCGCTGAATTCGACAAACAGCTGTTGTCATCGAGTTTACTTCCGAAGTCAGGCTCGCTTGGTCTGACTTCCAGATTTCCGACTAGATGACGTCCCAGGCGCGGATGTGGGTGTACGTTTTCGGGGTTTGTGCATAAACAAGCTGTTACTAGTCCAAAAACTTGTCGTATTAGGTAACTGAACCTACTCTGTTTGTTTATTGATATCATAAATTGGTCCAATCTACAGACTAAAAGCTTTCTGATCAACGTAATTATTACGCCCTGACCTCGCCATTGGGATGTCATCACGATTACTTCCCGCTAGTGCACGCGTGAAACGGCCTACTGAACTGCTCAACTCATTGGAAAGTGCAAACTGAGGTTCTCATGTTTGTCACATGTTTGCCAAGAAATATCTCCATATTGGAGCGGGGATGGCAGAGTGGTTAAGGTGTTGAGCTCTGAGTACCAAAGGTCCCGAGTTCAACACTCGCACTGCTTGGCACATTTCCCAATCCCGCGGCCTGCCGGCGAAACAGTGTGGGCGGCGCCATTAGCCGCGAATGTGCATAAAGTGCGTCGTGAATCACACAATAAACAGACAAATATCTCCATATTCGATAGTACCATAGTTGGAGCCCCTACCTAGAAAAAGATATAGATAAGTTAGAAAGAGTGCAGTGCAAAGCAACTAAACTCATCAGTGGAATAGGTAGCTTAGAATATGGAGAAGGGCTTGTGGCATTAGATATGTGCTCACTCAAGTATAGGAGATTAAGGGGGGACATGAGTGAAATGTACAAAATTGTTAAAGGACTAGATCAGGTCAATTTAAATGGTGCTCTTCAGTTTAGAGTAGCACACAGGGGTCATCAATTCAGGTTAGACAAGTTGAGGTGTAGGACAGTTAAGCGACAACAGGTCTTCAGTCAAAGGGTTGTTGATCAGTGGAATGGGCTGCCTGCTGATGTGGGGAGTTCCTCATTGAATGTATTTAAAAGTAGGGTGGACGAATTTTTTAGACAGGAAAATCTTGTTTTTGAGTTCTAATTTGTGATGGATGGGGTGAGATTTATGTTAAGTAAGTGTGCATATCACAGACCCCTTTAAGCAGGCATGGTTGCAGTTGGAAAATTATTGATAAGGCATTCAATCCACATGTGTTGAGAGGGATCAGGGGAATAGGGCTGGATAGCTAGGGTAGATATGCATTGATAGGTGTGTGGGATATTAGTGGACTGGTTTCTTCAGCACCACGATGGGATGAGCTTGTAATTGTGAGGGTGTTATGCAATAGCAAGTGAATGGTGCTAGATAGGCTGGGATATATAGCTTCCTGGGTACTTGGGGTAAGGGATTGATTGGGATGAGAGTATGTACATTTCTAGTACCTTTTCTAGATAGGCTTAACCCAGATGGGCCCCTGTGGCTCTTATTAAGCCTTAACTCTTTATGACTTTATGACTTTTACCACAAATTTTGCTCTCCACATGCATGATTACAAGGCGCAAATGCAATCCTGCTTGAAACAATTCCAGGTGAAGGATTAGCTATTATGTGGTCTGTTACACAATACAACACTATATTGTGTTTTTCAGTCGTTACGTGATTGTAGGCATACCCAAATAAAGTATATCAAAACAAACGAAAAGGTACACTTGTAAGTACATTCCTGGCTTAGCCTTGAGTTTGATGAACATAGGTTACAGGACCTATATCTTAATCGATATCGTTCCCATGGTGAATTTCGACATCCTACTGTACTCGTTTCGACATCTCACAGAGCGAAAGACCATTATTTTAACACAGGTGTTAAAATAATACGGCCGGAAGGAGTTCCCACGACAATAAGGAATTCTCACGGGACAATACGGCCGGAAGGAGTTCCCAGGAAATGAGAGGAGGCCCCTAAGATGGGAGTGGTAATTGCCTAGAAATAATGGGATCAAAAACCTTTCCCGTCTGCGTCATTATAGGTGTGGCGCTGAATGGGATGCGCCTCATCCCCCCCCCCCCCCCTTCACCAGTCCTAGTGAACTTAACGTATGCACATTATCGCGCTACATGGAAAGATCACCTTCAAACCTTTTGTCGCTCCTATCCCATACCAAATTCATGCTCGATGCACACATCGAGCGGGTTCCGTGTTAAGCAACGGAAAGGTAATTAGGCGTGCATTCATCATCAGAGCCAGGACTTTTCATTGGATCCTGCCGACCATAATGCCCCTCACCCGGACATCCTCTTCACTGTGAAGTACGGTGTCATGAACGGAGATGCGCATTTCAGAGGGGAATACCCAATGGGTAGCGATCAGTACATTTTGGAAGACCCGCTGGATATTTTATACTTTTAACATGGGACCCTGCCCCACTGGCGGATCTAGCCCACCGGTTTGACATAAAGACATAAGACATAAAGACATAAAGACATAAAGGGGGGGGGGAGGGGTAGGGGTAACTTTCGGTTTTCGGCGCCAGCCCCCCTGCCCCAGGGGCGTACCTAGGAATTGCATAAGGGGAGGGATCGAACAGATTTGGGGTGCCCATTCTCCCACTATTTTTGGCTAAAAGCACCGGATCCCACTATTTGGCAAAGGTGCCCATTCTTTAAATAATAATTAATGACAACCTAATTTTCTGTGCATGGGCCGCAGCCTACCTCAACCGTTTCTAAGTTACCGGATTTGTGTTCTTGTTTGCCATAACGTTCACGTTCACGTTCAACGTCTTGTACCACGTCAACGTTCGTGCACGTGTACACACTGGTGGATCCGATTTTGTCAACACTTGCTGTAAGCAGAACTTGAGCTGCATGGAACCCTCGATGTGTCAGAATCTACTATGCTACCATATTGGCTTCCAAACAATTATAAAAATACCTTTAAAATTGGAGATCCTTTCAAATAGATGCTATTTTTTAACCTCGGCAAAGGTTACTGCATTTTAATTTAGTTTACTTCTGTTGGTTTCGGGGGAAAAGGGCGGGGGGCATGGCCGGAATGGCCCCTCCCTGGATCCGCCAGTGCTCTGCCCCCCGAAGTTCCAGCAGGTTGTAAAATCCCAGGCTCTCATTCTGTATTCTCCTTCCAGGGGTGACTTTCCATACTTTTGGGAGAACCTGCCCCATCCCCACCTGATGGATCATTCCCAAGTTCCACCTCCGTACCCTCTCAACTATGCTTAGAAACGGTCACCCAATGATGCCGATGAGGCATGAAGCGCATTTTCACGCATCAAGTCATGGAACTCAAGGGGGCGCGACGAATCTTGAAGGGGCGGGTAAACTGGCAGATGGTTCGTCTTCCGTCCGATATCTTCGTCTTCTCATCTTCGTCATCATCCGATCCTTCGTCATCATCTTCGTCTTCCCATCTTCGTCCGATATCGATACTAACCATTGAACGTTGACGAGAACTAAATTCAATGGGTTGAATTGAATGGTTGGAGCTAAATTGGAGGAACACGTCCCTCCTTTTACATGTCAGGTGTGGCTGGGGTAATTGCATCCCAGTCGTGGCCATCAAAACCTCGTATAATTTATCATTACGCAATTGACATTGAATGGAAAAATCGACAAACGTCCTTCTTGTTCCTCTATCGCGAATCCGTGGCAACCCAACAGGAGCGAAGGTTTATAATAAAAAATTATTATGGGTTCAGTTCGAGATGCATATCAACGGAGCCAGACTCATTTGCGTTAACATATTCCTGCTCACAAGGATGTTGATTTGCGGTAACACATTTCTACTTACAAGGATGCTGCTTTCTGAAAATTATTCAGAGACCAGTACATGGAGGCAATGGACAGTTCCAAATAAAACGTGAAGGTATCGTCTTATAATGTGGTGGGTTAAGCCATATCCCCATAATTCGCTCTACTGTGTCGATAATACCATCGCCAAACGCCGAAAATCGAACACATCGTCTGTTTAAAAAAAAAAACAATGTAACAATGTATTGCAACAGCACGCTTGACAGCTGGGCTCGTGTGTAACATATGGTATGTTCAAAGAGAATATACTTTCACTCCATGAATATACATTGGGGACCGGAGTACCTGATGAACAGCTCAGAAAAGGAAATAAATTAGGCAAAGTATCACAGTTGATAAAGTTGCATAAAACTGTATTGAGCATTGTTGAATTAAAGACAATTATAAAAGTAACTAAATGCTCATATTAAGTAAAATAGAAGCACACGTTGGTCTAATATACTTTGGGCATGACCCTTCTTCAGAGACAGAGTATATACACAGACATTTTATGCACAGGATGTTGTAGCACATGCTTTATGTATGAGGCCGTCCACTAATATTGACGAGAGGGTATTAATCCTCACGTAAATCCAAGTATCGGCCATATTTAAATACCACCTAACAATACACATTGCAACAAGTACATATGATGCGACCCTAACAGAGTAACAATGTTCGTGGCTTCCCTAGACAAATTCCCCATACATCTCTAGACACATATATACATGATACGTCATCGTCTACTGCACTCAAAGTGTTTGCATGTGTGGATGAACGAGTGAGTGGATACGTCAGTGAGTAAGTGCATGAGTGATTGGCGAGTTAGTGAGTGAGTGCATACCTGGGTTAATGATGGGGTGAGTGATTGTGCCAGTGGGCGATTACGGAGTGAAGTCGGCGAGTGCAGGTGACGTATGCAGCGTCATGCTGTATAGGGAACTGGTTTTATGAGGGTCCATGAAGCTACCATTGTGATAAAGGGTGACTTGATGGATTGAGTTCCAGATTTCAACGGATTCTGCAATTTTTAGTTCTGCCATGCCTTTACAAATCCGTAGATTGTGACGCTGAGCGTTGCATCATCTGCGAGGGAGTCCCGCCAGATTGACTTCGCGGCGGAACGACTGCAGCACGTGCAAGGAGCACAGAAACATGTCGCATTCCGGGAACACTTCTGCGATGGCTGCTCTCTCGTCACGGTCCTGATCGGTGAGCCACACCTGCAATATGTGTTGCATCAGTACAATCCCTATGTGAGCATTTATGGTCAAGGTTCCAGAATTGATGCCTTAGGTAACCACAAATCAGCTTATAACAGTAAAATACAGCAAAAAGGCAGAATTGGAAGCCTCTAATAGCAGTGTCTAAGATGGAGGAAATGAGCTTCTATATTACCCAATGATTCAACAAGCAGGTAATAACGTCATGCGTGGGACAAATACTTTGACTGACACGTTCACTTAGGAACAGATTCATTAGTTCATGTCAGCTACTGTAAAATACGTTGCACTCATCAAGAAATGAGCACAATTTTAGAACACACCTTGGTATGGATTGCTGCTTCTTCATTGTACTGCCTGAAGACGCGTAGCATAGACGCGACCATAATGGTCGTCCCGTCGGTGACCAAGACTATCGCGACAGGAACACCATGCCCAAAGGCATCCACTGCCATCACAGTGAAGACTGGCATCCGTCTGCCCATCATCTTGTATGTCAAGTTCATCAGAAGCAGCTCTGGGTACTTCTGATATGCGGACTGCATTTCTGCATACTTGAGGAAGAGGCCACACACAGTTCCCCATTCCTCATAATAGTGGTTCTGAAACCACGCTCGTTGAGCATGTGAATGACAGTTTCCCGTTCGGAGCTCTTGACTTTCGGGACTCTCAAAATGTTATTGAGATCGTGACGTGTCAGGAACTTGCCATACGTTTCTTGAAGGTTCCGACGGATGCGATTTTTGTCAGCACCTACACTATGGTACTGGCGTACGACAGCCTTCTCCTCCTCAGTGAGGCGACAATTCTCCGGTTGCAAAACATAAGTTGCCTTGGGGACAGTATGGCTAGGCTCCCGCGTGTGGCGGACGCGCATCTCGCCTGCACAGTCATGATAATTGCCCCCTTGCGTTGTGTGGATGCAAAGGTCACACTCTGATATTGCTTGACCTGAATAATTTCTCCCTTGCTAGCACTTTCTGATACAGTCTTTGCAATAAAATGGCCAGGATGAGCTTGTAGAAATTTGCACAAAGTGCGAGATGAAAACTTGAACTACTTAGAGTTTGTTTCATTGTCTAGCCCCTGAATATGAGAGCTCAACTCTGCATATGAATCAAAACAGTCATCTGCACTCAATGATGACATCTTCTCAGCTGCTTCACTGAGTAATCCAGCTGGAAAGGGAGGAAAAGCTCAAAGGTTGCAATAATGATCATTACCTTCACCCATTTCAGAATCGAACACAATAATCATCATCTCACATGTATCAAGAGATCCAGCTGGATAGTCACAGGCTCAACAACAACTACAAGTAACCACAACACACAACCACAACATTCAGAGCAATCACCACTTCACATAAAATCAAACAATAAAATATGCCATCAACACATATGCTCAGTAATTCACATGGTTGCAGTCACCCAGTCCAAAAGGGCTTCTGCAGACTGTCACATTTCCCAGCAGACTGATAAGCACCTGCTGTCCTGCATATAGCTCACACAGTGGTCATAATCAATGCCTAAGGCAAGTGGGCTGGCCAGCCTGCCAGCAAGTGGGCTGGCCTGCCTGGTAAGTGGGCCAGCGTCCTGGTAAATGGGCCGGCCTGCCTGGCAAGTGGGCCAGCCTGTCTGGCAAGTGGGCCAGCCTACCTGGCAAGTGGGCCAGCCTACCTGGCAAGTGGGCCAGCCTGTCCAGCAAGTGGGCTGGCATGCCCAGCAAGTGGGCTGGCATGCCCAGCAAGTGGGCTGGCATGCCCAGCAAGTGGGCTGGCATGCCCAGCAAGTGGGCTGGTCTGTCCAGCAAGCCAGCCAGCATGTCTGGCAAGCAAGCCAATGGCTTACATGCCTGGCAACCTAGCCAGCCTGAATGGCAAGCAGGCCAGTCAGCCTGCCTGGCAAGCCAGCCAGCATGTCTGCAACTCAGCTAGCCTTCCAGCCAAGCCAGCCAGCCTGCCTGATGAGCAGGTCAGCCTGCCTGGTGAGCAGATTAGTTGGTTGGTTATCTGGGTTTAGGGGCACATCAACCGTGTTGGCCATACAGCACCCATTGGTGAGCAGGTTAGCCTGCCCAGCAAACAAGCAGGCCAACCTGCCTGGCAAGTAGGCCAGCCTGAATGGCAGGCAAGCCAGCCTGAATGGCAAGCAAGCCAGCCTTCCCGGAAAGAAGGCCAGTCTGCCGGGCAAGTAGGCTAGCCTGCCTGCCAAGTAGGCCAGCCTGCCTGGCAAGTAGGCCAGCCTGTGTGGCAAGTGAGCCAGCCTTCCAGCCTGAATGGCAAGCAAGCCAGCCTGCCAGCAAATGGGCCAGCCTGAATGGCAAGCAAGCCAGCCTACCCAGCAAGTGTGTCAGCATGCCCAGGAAGCAGGCCAGTCAGCACAGCAAGCAGGCCAGCCTGCCTGCCAGCAAGTCGGCCAGTCTGCCTGGCAAGTGGGTCAGCCTGCCTGGCAGTGTGCAGGCCTGCCTGGCAGTGTGCAGGCCTGCCTGGCAGTGTGCAGGCCTGCCTGGCAAGTGGGCCAGCATGCCCAGCAGTGGACTAGCCTGCCCAGCAAGTGGACCAGCCTGCTCGCAGTAGAACAGCCTGCCTGGCAAGCAAGTCAGTCAACCAACACTGCAAGTCAGCCTGCCAGCCTGCCCAGCAAGTAAGTCCAGCAGCCTGACAAGCCAGCCAGCCAGCAGTACAGCAGAGGAACAGCAGTATGGCATGGATGACTCAGCATAGGAATGTCGACCATCATGAACCGAAAAGTAATCACGAGCCCTGAAAACGAGTCATAGCTTTCTCTGAATCATGTTAAATAACAGTATGTTCTGAAATAAAATTCCATAAAAATTCCTAAAACACTTTAATGCACAAAAATACCCAAAGTTGGGAGTCACTGACTTAAGACTTCACATTTTTTATTAATATGAAGCCACTGGTTCTGGCTTCGCAGTGTTAACCTTCAAGCTTACAATGCTTCAGCTACATATAATTGGAACAAAAAGACCGGGCACTAAGTAGACAAATCGGGGTCTTCAAAAAAGCGCTTTAAAAAAAGTTGGTGCACACAAATAAATAAACCTTAACAAGAGCCGGGTTCTCGGAAACGTGCCGGGCCCATAACAAAAACGCTGGCCGTAACGATCGCACGATGGGTCCGTACTACCGACGTAACGACAGCACGCACGGTCTGTACCAACGCACGTAGCGAGCGTACATAAGAACAGTCTCTACCTACCGTTCGGCAGTGGAACGTACATACTTTCTGTACGTGGAGTGGTGTGGAGGCCGATTGTGAACTCATTTGACCCTGAGGACATTGACCTGGGGTCATGAAATGTATACTGCAGCGAGTTCACTACAGTTGTAATTCCTCCAAATTTTGTGCTTCTAGTTTCCGATCTTAGGTGCCCGAACTCCCCCCCCGCCCGGCATGGGCGTATCCACCACTGGGGAAAGTGGGGAAACCTTCCCCAGTAAAACCCAGGAGCCACAAATTTACTGGGGAATTTCCCCAGTAAAATCAAGGCTCACAGTTTGGCATTTTTGGCAGACTGCGAGCACGGTATGCATCTCTTTCACCGGCCGAAATTACTATGGATGAAAAACTTTAGGAGGTGAAAAATGCATGCTTCTGGTAACAAAATAATGGTTGTGTTTTGGCTCGGCTAATAAATATTGGCAGCCGCAGTCACGCAATTCGGCTGCATTGTGGATTACGTGACGTGACCTGATAGCGTGGATCTTTTAACGAATCAGACTCAATTTTAGCTGACGGCGCTAAACACAAAACGTAAGATGGTCCATTTATGGCGAGAATTATACAAATCTGGTGTGAAGTCTTCGTCCCTCGGTTTTAGCATTCTACTGCTACACTCTACAGCCAGAATTGCTTTCCATTTTAGACTAGCGACTCTCATGGTATATCTACTTACCTTGATGTCGGCGTTCAAGTGTTGCTGATCGGTGGCAGCGCCTTTGGTGTGATTGCGCGTTATTGTCTCTCTGTATCTCTCTTATTACGGGCGTCGCTACCGGGGCGGGGGGTCCGGGTAACTACCCCCCCCACACACCCCAACCACTTTACATGGCGCTGAAGGCGCCCTTTTGGTGAAATACCGGCGCCCCTACGAGGCACAAAAACGCGAATTTTGAGCGACGTAGGCATGACGTAAAATACGCGAAATGTACAAAAAGTATTCTCTTCTCAAAGAAGTAAAAATACACTGTCACCCACCCAATGGCGCCCAAGAGGACACAAATTGTGTCCGAGGATTCGAAAACACTCCCAATTGACCACCGTCTGGCCAAAGGGGTGCCCCGAAATACACAAATGGTCGAAATGCGCAAAAAAGGCATGACACCCCTAACGAGAGTGGCACCCAACAAGGAGTGGTGCCCCTACGAGGAATTGGTCCCCCTCACTATTGTATATGTAACGATGCCCTCCTCTCATTTCTGAATAAGGTACATGTATTGCTTCACTGGTTTATCCAAGGGTGCATGGGGGACCAGACCCCACTTTGCCAACTATTTGTGGGATCATTTTGTACAAAGGTGGAATTTTCTTTGAAATTTTTCCTAGAGTATTGTGTTTAAATTAATCCCAAGGTTAAATTATATTCAAGGCGGACAGGCATAAAAACTTGCCTTTTTCACCAATGCTGTTTTTAATAACACCTTTTGACTGTAAAAGAGAAACAGCAATGTCCCGCTCAATAGGGAAACTTCCGATAGTCACTGGGGACCACCTGAGGCACACCATGGGATCCAAGGATGGGGAGGGGCAGGCCAAAAAGATAAATAGCCCACGAGCTCTGATTTTTAGAGATAAAAAAGTACGTAAGTACTTACTACCCGGATTGTGTTCAAATCCAAACGGATGCCATTAAAAATATGTTATCAAACTAGGTACCTCCCACATTGAAAACAACCCATATCAAATGTCTTTTTGTTTTTAAAGAATCAATGACATAATTAAAATATGTTCCCCAAATGGCCAAATTAGGCCCTATTATATCAACTAGGTCTCATCTCAGTCAAGTTAATGTTTGCTCTTCATAAAGTAATCTCTCAACAATTCCACTCAGGAAGACTTATTTTTGGTGCCTGAAGCAATGGTTTTTTACAACTTAAAGGACATGTGGCATACTGATAAATAACCAGGAATGAGCTTTGCTCACTGGGCAATAGTCCACAGAAACACTAAAACCATGAACCAAACAGCCCACTGGACAGACTCAGGATTACAATGGGTCCCACTGTGTATGTATAAGCGTCTTGCTGCTTAACATTTGCATTCTTGCATCATGTATGGTGTATGACATGGAAAAAATATAAAAGTGGCTAGGACAGATATCTTGTGAGCTTTCCCCGTATGCAAAAGTTGATATCTGAACTAATTTTAATATCAATATTTTTTTACGAACTCATGGGTTTTCACTAAAGTACCTGACTACCTACATATCACTGTGAACTGAAATGTAGTGAAAAGTGAGTAGAATACCCCAAGCTAGGTCCATTCTACCTAGCAAGGTACCTACCTAACAGGAGAACGATGTTTGTATATTCTCAGTTCAGCCCTAAATTTAGACTATTTTGGTACTTTTCACCACACATCTTTCTTTCACAACTGCTTCTACTTCCTTTTGAGCTGTATCCACAGGTTGTGAAATTATGTTACCTCTGGCAGTTATAAACACAGGATTCTTTTAGTACGATCTTAACCAGCTGCCATATTAAGATGCGAGATAGGTGTACTGCAAGGCATCACTTGTGACTTGATGTACTTAATATCTGTTATCTGATTTCAGTTGTAATAGAAATGAAAAGACGTGGTGTGGCCTCCGGGCCATTGGATAAATTCGTTCATAAATCATCCAAGATTGGTAAGTTAATGAAGCACGCAAATACATTGTTCAGGTTCCTAGAATCAAATTCATTGTCGGGATACAATTATACATTTAGATGAAGAAAGTGTAACCGTACCTCTCAATATATCATCAAAGAAGTATGGCCTTTCCTTCCTATTTAAACCTAGTATATTCAATACAAATATGCTTGCCCAATTTTGTATACTTGATGGGTATCGTTGTCGCTGGAAGGGATTTCTTGCTCAATGCTCAGGCTTTCTGAACATTCATGTGCTTAGGTATGCTCTCATATTATGACATCAATAGCAGTACAGAATGGCCCAAATTTTAGAGTCCATATTGTCCTTCTACTGTTGCTGGGGCAGAGAATGATCCGGTGGTAATGTATTTTCGGAATTATCGCAAACATGCCATGTTTGCAAGCCAAATGCGTCTGGGTTTAGGGTCTGAGCGGATTTTCCCCTTGTGCCGATGCTCTGGCGTCGATGCCTTTAACACTCGCACGTCCGGCGGTCCGCGCCAACTTCGCATGTCCGGGGGGGGCAGATGTCTGCCCCCTAAGATCTCGAGAACTATGCTAGGTAGCGACAAACGGAAAACGGCTTTGGATAGCTGGTGACAAGCTCTATCGAAAGTATTTCGGTCATTTTCTCGCTCAGGTCAATATTTAGGTCACTGGATCATCATATGTCAAATTCGACCAGATCGGGTGGTACCCTCAGATATTGGCACATATCTCAGGACCTGTAACAGATAGAAACAAACTGCAAAAGCTATTCGACAGCCCTTGAAATGTGCTATCGACATACGCTGTGTAATTTAAGGTCAGGTCAACAGATGGGTCACCGAAACAATGACCTCAGGTCAAGGCCATGGGGTAGAGTAGGGAGGTCATGTAATATATCAATCGACACGTCTGGGCGATACAAGCACAATGAAGGTAATTTCAGCCTTCTAGCTAAATGCATTGCGATATAATGCGCAGAAATGTGCTAGTGATTTCAGTTGACCTCATCTGACCTTGGTGGGGCCACTGAGCAAAAATGTCAGCGATAGCATTGCGAATAGCTTCCAACTACACGCCATAACGGTTGGAGGTCATTCCGAGAGCAAATATGTAACCAGGAAACATTTGTATATTTTTCCATAGGCCTATAATGGGTAAGCCATGGCCACGACCTGACCTCAGGTCAACGCTACGAAAAAAACCGTGATATACATGTTATAGACACTGATAAGATCATTACGTGATATAAGTTTGAAATCAATCGCCCAATTATTGTGGGAGTGATGCCACCTAGAACTCGGAGGGACGTTATGTCACTTCGCCTGACCTGGTGACCTGACTTGAGATGACCCAGGGTCAAAAATTTCTGAGGATATGCGCAAAAGACCAATGAGCAGCCATGCTAGGTTTGGCCTTGCTAACCCGATTAGTATGGCGGCAAAGTAGGAAAAAACTGCAGGGGGGGCAGATATCTGCCCCCCGGACGTGCGCGGGTTAAAGGCGAAACCGTGTGGTGATGATGTGGGTTATAATAGGGTAGGCGGTACCGCCTGGTACCAGGTACGGTCAATTTGTGACCACTGCTGATGCTTTCATTGCCGTGTTTGTTCGAGGAGTCGCGGTAATACACTTGTTTGCCAAAAGTGAAACCGAGCTCTTGCCAATGGCTTGCGAGCGTATTTTCTAATCGTTTTGCATACAACATAAAACATGATCGAATCTCCTCTTTGTTGATAGCGGATCCATTCCTCAGTGACGTACCTACTCAACCCAAAGCCTTGAATATTGAATCCAGTGTGTCATTTCAGATGCCACAGTGCTTGCTCCTGCTGCGGTGAGCGCTGCTACGAGTCCTACTCCTGCCTGTGGTGGACCCCACCAACCTCCTGCGGTGAGCGCTGATACGAGTCCTACTCATGCAGTCGGTGGACCCCACCAACCTCCTGCGGTGAGCGCTGCTACGAGTCCTACTCATGCAGTCGGTGGACCCCACCAACCTCCTGCGGTGAGCGCTGCTACGAGTCCTACTCCTGACGTCGGTGGACCCCACCAACATCCTGCGGTGAGCGCTGCTACGAGTCCTACTCATGCAGTCGGTGGACCCCATCAACTTCCTGCGGTGAGCGCTGCTACGAGTCCTACTCCTGCCGTCGGCAGACCTTATCAACCTCCTGCATCGACCATCCCGAGACAAGTGACACCATGCGGCCGGTCGTACAGCTTCATGAACAGGTGGTACAGAGAATATCCATGGCTGCATTACTGCCCGGTGAAGGAGAGGATGCTATGCCTCCAGTGCATGCGGTACGAGAAGATTGACCCGAACAAGCACTGCCGGAAGACGGCTTTCACCAAAGATGGTTTCGGCAACTGGAAGAGGGGAGACGAGCTACTGAAAGGGAACAACGGCTCGCCATACCACAAAGAGGCCGTCTACACCCTGATCAGCAACAAACACTCCATCTCCACCATGGTGTCCTCCGCCGTCCAAAACTCCCAGAAAGAAGCCTCAGAAGCTCTCATCAAAATCATCACGAGCATCATGCTGCTAGGTCGCCAGGGCCTCGCACTGCGTGGACATGAACTGGACGAAGGCAACCTGCATGAACTGCTGCAGCTGCGCTCCGAAGACTCCGTGACCCTGGTCGAGTGGCTGAAACGGCGTGAGACCTTTACTGGTCCAGCGATCCAAAACGAGCTCCTGGACCTCATCAGTAACCGAGTCGTCCGAGATGTCATATCAGAAGTGACCGACGACGGGCCAAGTCCGTTCTCCGTGATCGTGGACGGCAGCCAGGACGTGAGCGGGATTGAACAAGAGGCGATCTGTTTGCGGTACACCACGGCGGAGTTGGACGTCCTGGAACAGTTTGTCGGCTTTTATGAGCCGCCATCCACCACCGGCGCGGCCATTGCCAACATGATTGAAGACGCGCTGCTCCGACTGAGCCTGTCAATGAACCAGCTCCGAGGTCTCGCCTTCGATGGGGCATCAAACATGAAAGGACAATTCAAGGGCGCGCAAGCCTTGCTGCGGGAGAAACAGCCGCAAGCTCTCTACCTACACTGCGGCGCGCACTGCATTAATCTTGTCACCAAAGAGAGCTGCGAGGCCTCGACACTCATCCGAAATGCGCTGCATGCTGTGAACGAACTGGGAGTGCTGTTCGGAGATTCCATCAAAGTACGCAACAAGTTTTCCGCCGTCTGCCAGTCGGAGAACGTCTCGCCGAACAAACGTCGACCACTGTGCCCCACCCGTTGGACTGTGCGGTTGAAGGCCATGGCTGCCGTACTGGATCAGTACCCTCAAGTGCTGCAGACTCTACAAGAGATGAAGCAAACGCATGGTCATGTGGCCGTTCGCTCTGACGGTCTGCTGAAAACGTTCAGCCGCGGCGACACTTACGTGGCGTTGGGTCTCGCGCGATCAGTCCTGGAACCCCTGGACAAAGCGACCGTCAAAGCTCAGAAGACGACCTGCACAGTGTCAGAGCTGATCAAACCGTGGACGCAGTCACTGCATTCCTGCAAGGACTACGTGAAGACGCGGACGACGCCATCCAGTATCTGCGGGGTAAGGCTTCTTCCCTGTCACTCGAGACCGTGAAGCTTCCCCGGCAGAAGAAGCCCCCAGCGCGACTGACTGGGCCGGCAGAAGCGTTCGAACCGACGACCGTCGAGCAGTGGCTCCGGTTGGAGTTCGGACGCTTCGTGGACACCACGATCAGCCACCTCGACGAGCGCTTCAAAGGGGACGGCATCGCAGAGAACCAGAAGATGGAGAGCCTCCTGCTGGGAACCCCAACCAGGAGTCACATCGAGAGCGTCCATCGCTCGATCGCTCACTGGCCAGAGGAACTAGAGTTGAGCAGCCTGACTGCCGAGCTCCAGGTTTTTTTCCGCGGCCGTGAGGTGGCCTCACTGCGGGACGCGGTGGAAGCATTCCGGGGCCTGGACCCGGCTGCCCGAGAGATGTTCGAGCAAGTGGAGCGACTTCTCAGACTGCTGCTGGTCCTGCCGGCGAGCTCGGCTACGGCAGAGCGGAGCTTCAGCGCCCTCCGCCGACTGAAGACCTGGCTGCGGTCTACTATGACCCAACGTCGGCTCAACACCGTGGCTGTCCTACACGTGCACAGAGAGCGCGTTCAGAAGGTAAATCCGAGGGACGTGGCAGCGGATTTCGTGTCACTCAACAGTGCTCGCCTATCCACCTTCGGGAAGCCGTAAAACGCAGACCACGGGAGCAGAGGTCCACGATGTGCGCGAGCGACAGGGCGGGAGAAGTGTAACCTTGTCTTGTTGCAATCTGCGGTTAAGTGTAAGCTCGCGGTGATGGATTTCTTTCCGTGCGTATGTACGATCTCACGATCATTGTCTTGTTCCAATCTGCAGCAAGCTCCCGGTGATCTGATTTATTTCCCTGCGTATGTACGATCTCGCGACCGTGTCGTGAGCAGTGAGCACAAGCGAGTGCGAGATAACTTTTATCTTTCTATAGTATGAGCTTACTCCGGTAATGCATAGTAGGTGACTGCGGTCTGCGTTGTGGTTCAGTGTCTAAGGACGTGTGCAGCGTAAGTCCCGTTAGGCATGCCCTACTGATCAGACAGTGGTATTGGCTGCTTCGATTTTGTATTACCCTAGATGGGCTTTTGCTTTGCGGCGCAGAGATCTGATGACACCAAAAGCATACTGATGCCGAAGGCTCAATATACACATCTTTGAAGTGATAATGTGGCTTTGAACGATGCCTTTTTCGCCGTCCGACAAATTAAACTAAATCAATGCGATATTTATAGGCAGTTGTCATAGGTCTGCCTGCTGAGTCGGAGTGGGTCGGAGTCCAGGAACGGATCTACGTTCAGGCACAATGTGCACGTCTCCCCCCCCCCCCCCAAAGGATCTATTTTTCACGAAAAAGTTGCATGAAAGTGCGATTTGTTCGAAAACTATACACATTGTATCATACAAATATTTGCTTAAGCCGTCTCTAACATCGTGAGCTGTCCAATTTTGATGAGTTTTCGAAAATCAAAGATGACTTATGGAAAGAGTGCCCCTCCCAAACCAACGTGCCCCTCCCATACCGAGCTTATGGATCCGACCATGTCGCAATCAGCAATTTTTGGGAAATTGTGACCAAAAAGAGCGAAATACGGCCATTTGAAAATGAAGTGCACGAAATCCGGAGCGTTTTTTTTTTTTGGGGGGCGGGGGCATACAAATGGTGACGTCCTCCAGAAAGTTTCCCCGGTAACTTTGAATCCGTGGATACGCCCCTGCCCCCCGGTGAACGTTATGTGAGAGGCATGTTAACCGGGTATCTTTTACACATCCTACGGTAGCGTTGCTTGCACTCGAAAAGTTCCACGATGACAATTCCAAATGGTCCAATTGGACATTCATTGCATGAGTGGGCAAATATTAATTAAGTATTTCCCCTCTTTACTTTCATGGGCAAATATTATTACATCAAGCAACTCATATGATAGTGTAAAGTAATATAAAGTGCAACATTAACCAACGGCCCTGACCGCTAACGATTGTGTGATCGGGTTAAAAACGCGACGGCGCCGGGATTCGAACCCGCCACCACCCCCACGAAAAGCGGACGCCTTAACCAACTGCGCCAATCATCCTCACTGGGTATGCCGAGTACGCGATGTAGAGCATGCTGACTGAGGAGATGTTTATTTCCTCGACGATCTCCGATGAAGTGTCGCATGTTCTTTACACACCACCTAACAAAAATGGGCTGGAGCCCGAAAGCATCCGTGGGCGAAGAAAAACGCAACGTGTCCAAAAAGGGAACACGTAGCCAGGGCCTCGGTTCCGTTGTCAATCTAGGAGCATATTTAGCCAATGCGTCAGAGCTCAGCGGATATCTGGATTTCTTAACCACCAGAAAATGTGGGAAAAAGAGAACTAATCATCGAATTGCATTGATCGAATTTTCCCAGCGCACAACCATACGAAGAATTCTATAACGTTAAATATGGCGGAAAACTATGACGTCGGAGCAATTAATTAAACGTATATAAGAGGCCCAGCAGAAACCGTAGAATCGCACGAAGTGTGGCGAATGCACCGAAAGCGCAAGACGGGTGTACACGAGCACGAACATTGGCGTGGTGACGACTGGGTGTTATGAACTGGAATGCCTGAAATTAGAAAATTTTGCATTTAAAATGATTTATAGAGATGTAATTTCACCAGTGTGAGGTGACTTATCAAGGGATACTAAAAGGAAAACTATCGAACCAGGCGAGGAGAGTTAGGGTTGAAATCCGGTGATTCAGAAACGATGGTGATATATTTGACCCCCTTCCACAGGACAGCTGACCGGGCACTAAGTAGGGCCAATAATTATTTTATTAAACAAATTAAAATCAACCCATTTTATAAAGTAGTAGACCAAATCGGGGATTTTTCAAAATGGGGGTAGGTGGGCCCCCTCCAAATACGTTTGGCCCCCTCCACCTAGGGCAAATAGGCACGTTACTGTAATAGACCCAATTGGTGGCTTTGTAGCATGAGTTTGCATGTTTGCATGGGTCCATATCAGAACCTATGATGCCGATAATGCTTCAGAACCTATCATACTCAAAACCTATAATGCTTCAGTCTCTAAATCGCCTTCTTGGGGAAATTTTCAATACCTATAATACTCAAAACCTATAATGTCTCGAACCATATAATGCTTGGAACATATAGTTGTTCAGAATATATCATATTCAAATGCTATAATGCTTCAAAGCCTCTAATACTACGTCCTGTGGGAAGTTTCAAAACATATAATGCTCAAAACCTATAATGCTTCGAAGCCCATAATGCTCAATTCCTATAATGTTTCGTTTCAACTAATATTGAGAAAGTATAACTCTCGAAGCATCTAATGCTTCAAAACCACTAATGTTCGAAGCCTATAATGCACAGAATCTATAATGCTCAGAGCCTATAATGCTCAAAACCTATAATATCAGCTGACGACTGCATGCCATAATCGACCGTACGGTTCACTACACGTCTCCACCGTAGTCTACAAATGGGAGACACCGCGCGAAAGCTTCCAGGTGCATCCGCCAGAGCGGCGACACATGTGAGTGTAGGACATGTATTGCTCGTCGCATTGGCCGCGTTCATGCATCTGGCTCGTGAAGAGCGGGAGATTGGAGTGGATGCTCCCGACATTGAATTGTTTGTCGGTGATTTCTAAGCTGAGTCACTGGTTTTTCGAATAGGTAATTTCAGTGTCTAGGCAGACCACACCAGGGGCGGATCCAGTTTTATAGGGACCGGGGCCGATTACTCCACCTTGACTGCGGCCGGGCTGAAGGAGAGGAGACCGCCTGCTCGTGGTGCTCCCTTGCATGGAACAAGTATGCTTACGCTTAAGACCAATGGCGGACCTATAATTTGTGTTGAGCGTGGGAGGGGGCAGATGGATTTGGAGGATGTCCACGTTTGTCCAGAAATACTCATGCTACGTTTCAGTGGCATAATCAGGCAGTGGCGCAACCAGGAGTTTCGTAAGGGGGTTTGACAAAAAATATAATGAAACAGAGACCGCTTAAAAAATAACACACATAAAACAACACCCCTGTTCAGGGGTGCTGTTTCATGTGTCCGAGTCCCTGTGGAATGCCCATGCCAGCTGGAAAGAGCAATCTCAGCTGGAATGGGCCCCTAACAGCTGAGGAATAAACAGGGTACTGTAGGGCGGCGAGGTCGGGGGCGGGGTCGGTGTGGGGGAGGGGGTATGGATGGGGAGGGGTAGGATTTTTTGGGGAAAGGGGGACGGGTAGGTAGGGGTGGTGGTTTTGGGGGGTGTGGTATTGAGGGGGATGGGATATTTGGTTGTGGTTACGGGTGTGGTTCGGTCTTAGTGGTCGGTCTGAGTGGTCGGTCTGAGTGGTCGGTCTGAATGGTGGCACTGTTGTTATGTTTCGTCTTGGTCTACTGCCGTGCGCCCTTGACTTCGGAGCGACCTTGAGAAAGTAGTTTCCGCACGGCCGCCGGCCGGCGGCCATGTTTTACTACGCTCACGGCGCCGGGCGGCTCCCCGGCCCGCGCCGATCCCGCTTCCGGCGTGCCGCCGGCCCCCAACCGGGACGGCCCACAGCGCGCGGTGACCCGCGAGTCCTCGCTGTAGTAGGTGCAGTCTGAGCGTGCCATACCATCTTATCTTCGTCGTATTGTCATCTTGTCGGCGTCCCGTGACTCGTTATCCTAACACGAATTTATATTTAGCGAGGTCAAATCTCCTCTCTTCACCACTTCCATCCGTGAGTGAGCCTGGCTTGGTCGTGGCGCCAGGGATAGAGGAGCCGCATGGTTGGAGAGGCCTAGGGAGGGGGGGGTCATAAGAGTAATGGACGGACATTGGAGTTGGAAATGCGTCCGTCACCGGGCCTCGTCCAGATTCGGGGCCCTCTTAAGTGTTAAAGTCCCCGCTTGTTTCCCTCCATGTCATCCATTTGCATGCTCCCATGGGTCACCGGACTGGGAAATTGAGGGCCTAGGTAATTATCCTGGGTCAAATTTTGACAACGATGGGTTTCTGACAGCTGCATGCACACATCGGGCCCCAAACAGCCCCCACTGGTCCTTAAGTACCCTTAGCTAGTTCATGCACACTCACATGCAATCCCTTTCATTCTGAACGTTCGCTCCATTAATGGCAAATGTAAATGTTTGGCCCTCGAATTTCCCTTCCAGTGGTATGTGTGCATTCAGCAAGTCTTACTTTCTCTGACCGTTGCTTAGGGCTTTCTAGCCCAAAGTTAAATGTTAATTACCCGTGCTTAGGTCCACAACTGTGACCGGCTGACGCGACACTGTTGGTTGGGAATGATATACTATTACTTTACTGCCTTCGAGGCTCGATGACACTGGGCTGCGATATTCCGTTAGTTTCTGATGGTCTTATGCTGGGCTTGAGTAATAATGGCCGACATACCTACTTTTAGTTGAGTCAAATGCCTTGCCAGGACTTGCAATGCTCTAACTTGCAATCGGCGGGCACCCCCCACAGGTGGTCCTGGGCCACAAATCGGTCGGGATGGCCCCCTATCGTCTTTCTAACCTATCCTGCCCGGGGTCATGGTCGGGAGACCCTCAAATCCCCTGCCTGTCCTATCCTTGGGGCTTACGGAACGCCAAACTTCATCTCCCCTGTCTGTGCCGTAATCGAGAGGCCCAGGCCTACGGGAATAGCTGAGACGGGGAAGGAATACCAACCTGGCCGTTTTTGGCGGTTACCTAAACTGTGCGCACAGATTCATCCCGACCCAAAATTGGGTGCCGCTGCCTGCGAGCTTACCCATTTGGATCCCGTCGGATCTGACCACCCTCGGGATGCCCTTCCGCGCTCTGGGATCACCAGGCCGGAGGGTTTTGCGGCCTATAATTTCTCAAGTGAACCAGCTGCCTTGTGAATATCCAATCTTTCCGGCACGCTTTCCCAGGGGTTCAACCAACAGTGTTTCGTCATTTTCCCCGTCTTCTATCAGCCCTCCTCCGTCTCCTCCGAAGAGAAGAGGGCGGAGGCTCACGTTTGGGCCCATGGAAGTTATCGCCCGCGGAAGGGCGGCTTGCAGGCCGTCTCCTCGCTAATTGTGTAAGTCGTCTCACGTTTTTCCGTCACAGACGGTAGTCAGGTTCGTCCTGTCCTGTCTTTCCGGCTAGCTTTACATTAAGTAACGGACGAACCCGGAATTGATTCCCTGCTAAATCCCTCATTCGCACCTAGTACGTTTGGCCACTTAATGGTCAGTGGTTAATGGTTTGTTCCTCAACTACATCAACTTAAGTACTTCTGGACCTCCGAGTGTTTACCAGGCCCGCGGCATTCACGGGTAATACATGCGCTAATAAGTACAAAGCCTGAGGGCGAGTTTCCAGCGATTTCACGGTAACGTTATTTCCCATCGTGACTGCTTTGTGACATTTCCCCCTACAACAATTTACTTGTACGAGTTTGGTCTCCAGCATATCTCGGCGTGACATAAAACGCACACCACGGACCACAGGGTCCTCTATAATGAACTTGAGTCTCAAGTCCATTCATTCCTTTCTAAATGTTATCCCCGGTTCCATATATAATCAGCTTCCTGGGTTCAGTTGTTCGGTACTATTACCCGCACCATTTAAAGCAGGTGGAAGTCTCGTAGACACGTGGTGCGATAAATGCTTGGCCTGTGTAACATCCGCTATTTCAGTTTCAGTGTGGACATTTTCTCAGTGGCAACGGTTTAGTGTAATCTAAAACGAAATTGTGCGTCTGAGTTATTCCACGTTTTTCTACCGTTTACGTTTGCCAACTAGGAAACACGAGCGTAAAGAACACTGTGCTGCTTACACACCCGTATTTATTCTAAGTTACTTCACATGTAGCATGAACGAATCTTGTGCGGTTACTCTTGTACGTTCGGTCAAGGGTGACATCAAGACCCTCATAAACCCGCCGGAACCAAACCCATTGTCTGGTGGAATATGATGCAAATTACAATGTCTTTGCAGGTAAATGCACTGGAATGGCAGATCTCTGATAAACAAATGTCCATGTCATGCGATACTCCCGTTCACTACTGACTATTCGGGTTAACAATACAAGTCTGTTTCCCCCACCAGGGTTAATGAACCCTTGACCCGACGGCACCGGCCAAGCTGCCTGTTTGAAGGGAAACAGGTGTTAACGTTTGATTCTGGGGCGAGCGAGAGAGAGAGAGAGAAGAGAGAGAGAGAGAGAGAAAAAAAAGAGAGAGAGAAAGAGAGAAAGACGGAGAACAGAAGGGGCAGAGCGACAGTGGGGAAAGAGGTATTTCCACCTTGTCTGTTTGCACATCTTATCCGCTGAGTAACGTGGGGTCCCAGCGGATCTACGTTACTTTCATTCTCCCATGGAAAGAAGGGGGTTGGGGACGAGTGGTCTAGGGGTAAGATGCTCGTCTCACAATTGAAAGGTTGTGGGTTCGAGTCTCACCTGTCGCTACTCTTCGCCCGCGACCAATCGGCGTGAGAGATTGGCGACGCTACATGACTCAACGGTCGACGTGTCGTAAAACCAATAACCAACCAACCGAAAGAAGGGGGTTTATTTGACTGCAGTGAGCCAGAAGAATGCCCTCTTCACTAACGTCTTCCCGGAACCAGTGGTTCTTCAGTCACTTTAACTCTTATCAATTATGTGTGTCCGTGGTTATGTATTATTTTCCTTCCATTCAGAGTATAAGCATTCATGTATAGTAAAACATTCGTGTATCATCCACACCAACCTTAAACACCATGCATGTCTAAACGATATAACATTCAGGTATCCCCCACCAACCCTGAAAACTATGCTCCATAAGAACCTTATTTGCCACAATTCGCTCCTCCATTTTTACCCTTCCCGGGGCAGACGGCTACCCATATCCCACCGCTGGCTGGGGCCATCACATATGCAAACGCCCGGTGACGGACGGGTCACATTTTTGGGCATGATGGTTCACGGGATACATTGCCACTCCTTGCTCCAGTTCACTCACATGCTGCGCTGTCAGCTTCGTTCTCGCTGTCTGGCAGGGGTGACCGTGTCGATCGAACGCGAGCGAAGTCACCGTTGTCACCACAATCACTCCACAGCTCGCGAGCGACTCCCGAACGATTCCGTTGAATGTTCTCTCCTCCGGCGGCTGCCTCGAGTGGTCCGCCTCCGGTGGCTGCCTCGGGTGGTCCGCCTGCGGCGGCTTCCTCGGGTGGTGTGTCTGCGATGACTGCCTTGGGTGATGTGTGGTGTGTCTGCGATGACTGCCTTGGGTGATGTCTCGACTCCTCCGGGGTGGCCCTTATGAATGGCGCGGCCGGCCCCAGATATCAGACAACGCACGTCAGGCTCTTTGTGCTCCGTGGCCTGGCTGGTGGCTTATGGTGCCGGCTGGTGACGCTGGTGACTGGTGATTGGTGACTGGTGACTGGTGACTGCCGACTGCCGGCCGCTGATTGGCGGTTGGCAGTTGGCAGTTCCTGAGCGGTAGCTGTTTCCAGGTTACTGGGTCAGTCTGATACCCGTGGCTGGGCGGAAGTCACTACTTGCATTCGCGGCAGCTCCAAGTGGCCGCTATTGACAGTGTGTGGGCGTATCGGCGACGAGTAGGCTTCGTGTTTGCGCTGGCTTTTCACAAATTTCTCCGCACCTGCCACGGGTTTCCGGTCGCGGCGGCTGGATTTGTCGTGTCGGGCCGCGGCATGGCGACTGCGTGAAACGCCGTGTTAAAAATGTAAGCCGTCTTACATTCAGACTTCCTTCGAAGATCGCGTCCTCGCGATCCTGGGATAGGTTCTACCATGTTCACGTCTCATTGAATTCCTTCCTTCCCCCTTTCCCCGATTGGTCCCCTGGGTTCCGTCGCTCATTCCTAGATCTAGAGCATACATCGCGTACACAGCCTACCCCTATTTTGGTGATGGGACCGGTCTAATTAAAGTCGCATAGCTCTGCCCCCACAACACACATGTGGCACATTATTGGTTCTATGCGAAGTTACATACCCTGTGTCCTGCGACAATAAGAGACACACGCGGTCATGTTGTACGAATGATACACACAGTCTTAATTTACTCCTAGCGCACACAAACACGGGCCGCGTAGATGGGTGGTCCATTGGTTGGTCTGGATGCGTCCTGTCGATATTCCAGAGTTCCCTCAGAGATGGTGCATGATTCTCTGTAGTTCCTGCTGCAGCTTCCGGAGGGCTTCTTCGAATGTAGTCATGCGCCGGGCCATGTCCATGTCCTGAGCGTCTCGATGCGTGGTAGGCTGTTTGGGGCGCTCTGGTAGCTGGGCCCAGAATGGGAACCGCCACCGCCACCTGACCTGTCGATGCTGGCCGGTGTCATCGGCCGCGGCAATGCCTCCTGACAAGGATGCTGATTAAGATGAGTATTGCCTGTATGCGGATGGTGGCCAGGGAGGTGGGAGCGTGCAGGGTGGCAGCAGAGGTCTAATCGCTACCTCCGCTTGTACTGCCCAGTTGTTCAGTTGGTCCTGGATGTTGGCCAGGGGTGTGGGGTTTAAAGTTTCAGATGGAAAGCCACTGATGAGCATGGCTAAGTTCTGATCAGGGATCGGATCTGTCATAGGGATTGGTTGGAGGAAGTGAGTTGTATTAGGCTGTGGCTGAATGATGTTAGGTCACTGACATGGAAGACTTCCACTTTGTCCATTGTGAGCTTCCGATGGCTGGCACGATGAAGTTGTCGTCCATAGCACTGTATCCGAGAGGGGGTGCTAGCACCCCAGTGCCTTGGAGAGTGATGGTCCGCCGATCGTTGTCCGAGCATCTGATGGCAAAGATCTATTTACCAGGTAAGACGTATGCCCAAGAGGTTTCCGAAATGGTGAACAGGTGAGGCGAGGGCCGGGAGAGGCGACGGGTGTAGAACACATCTGTGGCTGAAATGTTATTTCGGAAAGCTCTGTACAAACAACCGTTCCGCGTTTGGGGTTATTAAACGATTGAAGGTTTCGCAAACGGTTACTTCACTGTACTTGCCGCAGCTGGCTATCTGCTCTGTGTCCCACTTGCCACAGCTCCTGGTAAATAGATTAACACGCCGTGTTAAAAATGTAAGCCGTCTAACAGTACCTAAGGGTCAGAGAGGGCTGGGGTGGTCTTTGGAATTGAAAGTGTCATTGACGGAAGAACAAGGCCCCTAAGAGCTAAAGTGAACTAGTGAGGGTCCATCAAATCAGGACAAGTCAAGGTCAAACCTTAAGGTCAAAGATTCGTTTGACTTCTTCGATGGCCTCGCGTTTGGTCGCTATGCCTTCAAGTTGCAAAACAATGGGAGTTATTCTATGTATCTTTTTTTTCGCTGTATCAGAAGGTTGATAAATCTAAATAATTTCGAAGGTCAAAGGTGAAGCTGATTTCTCCGGTCGCCTCGCATTATTGTTTTCGTTTTTCGTCCAAGCCTACCAAAATATAATACCACGTGATCTGTACCGTGGTGAACCCTCAAGTAACATTTCAAACCGGGACATGTCAAGGTCAAATGATTGAGTTCTTCGATGGACTCGCGCTTCGTCGTTATGGCTTCAATTTGCGGAAAGTGGTCGTTATTCGACGTCGCGTTTTGTGCGATATCAGAATGTTGAAAATTGGAAAGAATATCGACGGTCAAAGGTCAAGCTGATGTTTTCTGTCGCCTCGCATTTTAAAAATTTTCGTCCAAGCCTATCCAGATCCACTATCAAGCGATAGCCCGTGGTAAACTCTCGAGTAGTATTTTGAATCCGGGACATCTCGCCGTCACCTCAAGGTCAAAGATAAGTGTGAATTTTTCGAAGTCATCGCGATTCGACGTTATGGGTTCAATTTGCACCAAGTGGACGTCATCCGACGTGGCTTGTTGTGCCGTATTATAAAGATGAAATCAAACTAATTTTAAAGGTCAAGGGTTAAGCCGATTTCTTCCGTCGCTTGCATTGTTTTCTTCGCCCAAACCTACCCACATCTTGTATCAAGCAACAGCCCGTGGCGAACCTAGAGTAACATTTCGTACTGGGGCGTGTTAATGTGAAACCTCGAGATCAAAGGTTAGTTTTTTTCGAAGTCCTCGCGCTTCGTCGCTATGGCTTACATTTCCATTGAGTTTGTGTCATTCAACGTGCCGTGAGGTACTTGTGAGGTGTTTACTTTTTCAGCGCCAAACCCTACCTAAATCTGGTAGCAAGCAATAGCTCATGGTGAGCGTGGAGTAACATTTGGAACCGGCAATGTCAATGACAATCTTGAAGGTCAAATGTTAGTTTACATTTTCCGAATTCCTCGCGATTCCACGCTATGACTCCAATTTGCATAAAGTTGGCGTCATTCAACGTGGCTTGCCGTATGGTATTGGAAAGTTGAGAAATCGAAATAATTTTGAAGGTCTCGAATGTTCGGTGTGTATACAATGCATGACTATGATATTGCAATAGGAGGAACATGTCTCTTTGTTTGCAGCTATTGTGATCAGTGGCGCATCAAGAATTTTCCTAAGTTGGGGAATGAAAAAGAAGAGTCTTCGACGCACCTCGCGCGCCGAAAATGTATGGTTTACGTAGTTACTTTTTTGACAAATATATCGTTTGATCGTGTGCTCTAGTGTATTTTTGGTTGTAGGGATGGGGGGGGGGAACCTTAGCTGCGCCATTGATTGTGATAACAGACTCATGTCCTATTTGACTAGTAGCCAGGGGTGTTGTTTTATATACTTATGTGGGGGAAAGTGCCCTCCCCCCCAAAAAAAGAAGAATCAGTGGCGTCGCCACGAAATTCTTCTAGTGGGGGCAAGGATCAAAAGGGGCCTCCTGCCCCACCCCATAGGAGGCTTCTATGGTGTTAGGGTCCCCTACTGTTTTTTGTCTCATGCTGTTCTGTGAATTGAAGAGTTGGCATAAATGAGTACTTTACCTTCATACCAAGAATCGCACAAACCATTTGTCGAACTTTGTCTCCAATCAGGTTCGATTTATTCATCGCGACTTTTGCATTCTTGTACATGATGCACATGACACAGATGATAAATGGATGCTCACGGGACCGTTTGGCAACGTACCGAAAGGACGGCCACCGTGACGATGCGCCTTGGGTGGGTGTTGGGGAAGTCGAGGTATGTTGAGCCTATTATCACTTAGGAGGGCCTGGAGCGCATGGGGTGAGACGGACTGATTATTTGTACACATATTCCGAAATGGTGATCTTTTGGGCATTTCAGTCACATCAGAATTGTTCTCAAGCAAATTTAAAGGATTGATATTTTGAGTTGTTCTGACGTATCGCCCCTGTCTGAACGGACCCCAGGTGTGGGGTAAGTTGATCCTATTGATGGGAAATGTTGATCAGAAGTCTTATTTATGGAAATAAATGTTGGGACGACTACTTGTGAGTGTTACTTTTAGTGCTGCAAACCTTTTATGATAATTTTTTGTCACCTGACGTGTTCTGGTGGCAAAGTAAGCAAGCGAGAAGAAAAGCAACATTTAACCGCAAGTACCCAGCAAAGATCGATAGAAATGTGAAATACATGCCTGTAGTCCATTTATCACCAAAAATCACCGTCCGACTGGTTTCGTTTGTCAAAGAGGGGAGAAAAGGCAAGCGCTGGAGCGCGTCCGGAATGGCACGGTCACCACCCCTCCCAAATCCCCTCCCTCGGCAGCAGAGTAAACAGGGGAACACCACAGTGCGGCGGCAAGGTGCTATGTGTGCGCAGCTTCGGCTAGACCGCAGGTCTTCGCCCGTCCCATGTATCTGTAAGGCGGCGAGGTCGGGGGCGGGGTCGGTGTGTGTGTGTGGGGGGGGATGAGGGATGGGGAAGGGAGGGGTTGGGAAGTGATAGGGGGTTGCTTGGTTGGCTGTGGTGTCTAGTTAAATCTGGGAGGGGGTCATAGGGGTTGTCGGGTCATGTCTTGGTAGGGGAAAAGGGAGGAGGGGGTGATAGGAGTTGGTAGGGGTGGTGGTTTGGAAGGGGGTCTAGCTGGTTCGGTCTTGAGTGGTTGGTCTGAGTAGCAGTCGTCTGAGTTTGGAGTAGGCTTGGTAGCGTTTGTGTTATTGGGTCTATGTTATTGGGTCCACTCCACTGCGGTGCGCCCTTAACTTCGGAGCGACCTTGAGACAGTTGTTTCCGCACGGCCGCCGGCCGGCGGCCATGTTTGCTGCGCACACGGGCGCTGGGCGGGTTCTCCCCGACCCGTGCCGATCTCGTTTCTGGTGGGCCGACTCCCCGCCGGTGCGGCCGCACCGGCGGGGAGTCGTGAGCGGGGAGTCGGAGAGCGGTGACCCGCGAGTCCACGGTGTAGTTTGTGCAGTCATCATGTGTCATATCATCATGTCTTCGTATAGTCATCTTGTCGGCGCCCCGTAACTCGTTATCCTAACACAAATTTATATAGCGAGGCCAAGTCTCTCACTTCACCATTTCCATTCGTGAGTGAACCTAGCTTGGTCGTGGCGCCAGGGATAGAGGAACCGCGTGGTTGGAGAGACTTAGGGGGGGAGGGGTCATAAGAGTAATGGGCGGACATTGGAGTTGGAAAGGCGTCCGTCACCGGCCCTCGTCCAGCTTCGGGGCCCTCTTAAGTGCTAAAGTCCCCCCTTGTTTCCCTCCATGTCATCCACCTGCATGCTCCCACGGGTCACCGGACTGGCAAATTGAGGGCCTAGGTAATTATCCTGGATCAAATTTTGGCAACGAGGATTTCTGACAGCTAGATGCGTACGCAGAGTTCCAACAGCTCCCACTGGTCCTTAACTACCCATAGCTACTTCATGCATGCTCCCACGTAGTCCATTCATTTCCATCTTCCATTCCGAACATTCGCTCTCTACTAAAAGTGTTGGCCCGATATTTTCCCTTCCAGTGGTACGTGCGCATTCAGTGAGTCTTACTTTCTCAGACCGTTGCTTAGGGCTTTCTAGCCCATAGTTAAATGTTAATTCCCCGTGCTTAGGTCCACAACTGTGACCGGCTGACGCGACACTGTTGGTTGGGAATGATATGCTATTTACGTTACTGCCTTCAAGGCTCGATGACACTGGGCTGCGACATTCCGTTAGTTTCTGATGGTCTTATGTCTGGGCTTGAGTAATAATGGCCGACATACCTACACTTTAAATGAGTCAACGCCTTGCCAGGTCTTGCATGCTCGAACTTGCAATCGGCGGGCACCCCCACAGGTGGTCCTGGGCCACAAATCGGTCGGGATGGCCCCCTATCGTCTTTCTAACCTATCCTGCCCTGGGTCATGGTCGGAAGACCCTCAAATCCCCTGCCTGTCCTATCCTTGGGGGCTTACGGAACGCCAAAACTTAATCTCCCCTGCCTGTGCCGTAATCGAGAGGCCCAGGCCTACTGGAATAGCTGAGACAGAGAAGGAATACCGGCCTGGCCGTTTTTGGCTGTTACCTACACTATTGTTGGAGTGTGCATGCCGCGAGCTGAATATGAAGTTCCGTTTCGCATGATACCGCTAGGTGGCGGTGCTACTAGATGACCTAACCGGCCCATTTGTGCTGCCGCCTGCGGCGGAAATGGGAACCGGTAAACAGTAAGGGCGTGGCGGCATTGTTCGTTTGGAGCTGGAGGAGTGAGCAGGGCGGAAGAATAAATCACAGACCGAAGATCCAGTCTCTCTGGAAAGTCGCGTGTCGCGGAATCGGGAGGAACCGACACTCGAACAACTATGCGCACATATTCATCCCGACCCCAAATTTGGTGCCGCTGCCTGCGAGCCTATCC
>JAOTOM010001705.1:75000-77574 GCA_034440615.1 Ashinkailepas kermadecensis | reverse complement strand
GAAGCAGAAAAAAGTTAGAGGATCATGAAAATGGTGATGAATCAGTTAAAAAGGTGGAGAAGCAGTAAAATATGGTGCGGTGATAAATACCACCCTTTATTTAGTGGATGGATTTATAAATTATGGATTTATTAAGCATGGACTGCTGTACATATTCACAGATTCATGTTGGAATGCATTAAACTACCCAACATGATGCACCCAGATTTGGATCAAACCTAAAAAACTTGTAGGTAGGTTACCTAGATGTTTATTTGGAGAGGAAAACAACTTGCTTGGTTTGTTCTATTGACTAGGTACATCAATATTTGGTGCCACAATTTATGCAGAGTCCCTGAAGGGCTGTTTTTCTATTCTCATACATATATTTCTGGCCTTTTCAGTGGTTTATTTTGCTTACAGGAAATATTTATTGTGTGGTTTCTGACAGCACTTACAGCTCAATATATCAACTATTGAAAACAGTGGTAAATTATTCTTACAGTGATGAATAGCAATCACATCAGAATCTCTGATAGCCACTATCAAAATGCCTTACAAACCCAAGTCGGGCTGTCAAAAAAGAAAAGCAAGGAATCGAATTGACGAGATGGTGAAAAAAAAACTCCCGAAGATAGATGCATATGGATCTCAAGGACGAAGGTATGTACACTGAGAGAAGACTAGCTTTCTGATACAGCAGTATGTACCTTTACATAACAATACAGTTACATACATATTACCTTTGAATATTATGTATGTAGTACCATAGATATCCATAATAAGGTTAATAAGATATTCTATGATCTGTAAGTTATTATAGATGCCTTTCAGCAGTATCTTTCCATTTTTAAAATAGTGCCCCAAGCAGCTCTGATAAAAGCAGGAAGCATCATTTCTGAAAATTATGCATTGGACACGAGTTTTACATGATTGGAAAATCCCGATAGATTCTGTTTGAGGAATGAGTATTTTATGGTATTGAATTTGAACAGCCTTTTGCTATTATCAAAATGGTGAGCGATTCTCTTTCCATCCATATCCTCTTCATTTGGTTTTAGCCGTTTTTTTACTGGTCATAAGCAATTCAAAAGTTGCAGCTTTTCTTTTATAAACACCCTGTATATCTTTCCAGGTTCCTTGCCCCCTCGCCGTCCTCTTCGAATCCACAAGGTTCTACAATCGACGGAGATGTGGAGGAGGCCGTCGTGACCGCGGCATCACCGGTTCCTCCAGTCCCATCCTCCGGCTCACGCAGCACCTCTCTACGTGACAGGTGGTTATGAAAAATATTATGTATGCTATAAAATGACTGTTATTGCAAATAATTTATATTTTGCGTAAATTGCCCATAGATGCCCCCACCTCCAACTTTATGATGAATAACTAACAAACTTTCGGGGAACCTTGTCTCAGCATAGCTCCATCCGCCTCCGTCATTGAGATGTTGTAAACCGTATCTTTCCAGGTTCCTTGCCCCCTCGTCGTCCTCTTCGGATCCGCGAGCTGCTAGCGTCGACGGAGCTGTGGAGGAAGCCGTCCTGACCCTGACATCACCGGTTCCTCCAGTATCTCCTGTCCAGTCATCTCGAGTCGGGTCTCATGATCGTGATATTGGTTCATACATGGGGGACGGGGGGGGGATCGTGTGAACGATGACCTCAGATATTTACTGATCACAAACCCGTGGAAACCGGGCTCAGATTATGCTTTCCTGCTGTGGAAGAGACTGGAAGATGCCGTTACTTCCAGCTATCTTGGATGGACGGAAGGAACTGGCTAGCTTACAGCCGTGCAAAAATGGAGGCGTGTGCACAGTATGTGTATTATTTGGTCGGAAAAGAGCTGTCGGGAAGGTGGTCATGTAAAGCCATGCATGTTCGTAACAAAGCCACTGAACAAGTATAAGAAAGGTGTTGAGAGCATCAGATCGCATGAGTCCACGTCGTATCACTTAGATAACCAGTTGCGTGCCGAACAGTTCGTGAAGTGGTATGAAGGCAAACAATCCTCCGTCGTCGCTCAGCTGAATGACCAAACTAGGGAACTTGTCCGGAAAAATCGCGAACGATACAGGCCGCTGATAGAAACGGTCGTGACCTGTGGGAAGCAGGAGATCGCTCTGCGCGGACATAGAGATTCAGGTCCAGTTCTGGAGGAGCCCGAACACAATGACGGAAACTTTCGGGCCCTGCTTAGGAACCGAGCACTTGGTGACAGATCGCTGAGAGAGCAGCTTCAAAAATTCCCCAAAAATGCAATGCTAACTAGTTGGTTGGTACAGAATGAGATCATTAGCTCCATTGGATTCCTCATGAGAAGTGAAATCGTCCGACAGGCCAACGAAAGCGGCTTTTTCAGCATTTTGGCAGATGGTACCACTGACGTCTCCGGTAAGGAGCAGCTCGTGTTGTGCGTCAGGTTTCTGGACACAGCCAGCTGTGTACGGGAAGAATTTATTGGGTTCGAGTTGGTGCATGACGCTACGGGGAAGGGTATAGCTGACACTATCATGACCGCTCTAGAGTCGTACGGGCTGGACCTAGATAAACTAAGGGGTCAGAGCTATGATGGCTGTGCAACAATGAAGGGAGA
>JAOTOM010001705.1:0-70000 GCA_034440615.1 Ashinkailepas kermadecensis | reverse complement strand
TTCTTTGTGGCTTTTTTCTTTGCAGCTTTATTCTTTGTGGCTTTTATTCTTTGCGGCTTTTATTCTTTGCGGCTTTTATTCCTTGCGGCTTTTATTCTTTGCGGCTTTTATTCTCTGCGGCTTTTATTCCTTGTGGCTTTTATTCTTTGCGGCTTTTATTCTTTGCGGCTTTTATTCTTTGCGGCTTTTATTCTTTGCGACTTTTATTCTTTGCGGCTTTTATTCTTTGCGGCTTTTATTCTTTGTCGTTTTTATTCTTTGCGACTTTTATTCTATGCTGCTTTTATTCCTTGCAGCTTTTATTCTTTGCGGCTTTTATTCTTTGCGGCTTTTATTCTTTGCGGCTTTTATTCTTTGCGGCTTTTATTCTTTGCAGCTTTTATTCTTTGCGGCTTTTATTCTTTGCGGCTTTTATTCTTTGTCGCTTTTATTCTTTGCGACTTTTATTCTTTGCTGCTTTTATTCTTTGCAGCTTTTATTCTTTGCAGCTTTTATTCTTTGCAGCTTTTATTCTTTGCGGCTTTTATTCTTTGTCGCTTTTATTCCTTGTGGCTTTTATTCTTTGTGGCTTTTATTCCTTGCAGCTTTTATTCCTTGTGGCTTTTATTCCTTGAAGCTTTCATTCTTTGCAGATTTTATTCTTTGTGCCTTTTATTGTTTTCAACTTGTATTCTTTCCAACTTTCATACTTTTCACCTTCTTTCTTTTTTACTTTTATTCTTTTCAAATTTTAATCTTTCTAATTTTATTCTTTTCAATTTTCTTCATATTTTTACTTTTACTCATTTCATCTTTTAAACCTTTCCAACTTGCATCCTTTTCGACTTTATTATTTAAAAAAAAAATTATTCTTGAATTTTATTCTGTCCACCTTCTATACATTTCAAGTTTTACACCTAGGGCCCTTCTCTTTACCCTTTTTGTGAATAGCATTGCGATAGGGCTTATGCATAGGGTGTTCAGATTTGATGATGACATGAAGTTGGTGGGGATGGCTAACAGTAGTGATCAATATAGTAATATTCAACATGGAGTTTGAAAATTATTGGTAGGGCACTCAAACCACATGTGTTACGTGGTATCGAGTGAATAGGGTTGGATAGGTAAGATAGATAGGGTGGGTTGGATGATGGTGGATGGATTCTTTGGAATTAAGGAAGCGGTGTTAGTTGGGGTGATGAGTGCCTTTTGCCAGGGTTATGGTAACTTCCCTTTATAGGGCTAAACTTGACGGGCCATTGTGGCTCTTATTAAGTCTAAACACTTTATGACTTTATGACTAACTATTCTGTTAACTTTTATTCTTTTCAAATTTTGTTCTGTTCTACTTATATTCTTTCATCTTTTGACTTTCAACTTGCATTCTTTCAATTTCAATTATTTTATGTGTATTCTTCTAAGTGGTTACTTCAATTTTTTTTCTCTCAATTTTTATTCTTTCAACTTCCATTTTTTTCGACCTATTATTTTGACCTATTCTTTCAATGTGTATTCCTTTGACTTTTTATTCGTTCCATTTTGTATCTCTGGACTTTTATTCTTTTGACTTTTAGATTTCCATTTCTATTTTTCTACTTTTGCCTTTTTGATGGTTTGCCCTATAATTTTTATTTTAGTCTGTTTGCTTCCTTTCATTTGACTTCCCATTGACTTTATCAGTTGGATTCTTTGACTCGATCAATTTGATTGTGTGTATTGAACTTCAATGCTTTGAACTTATATTCATTCAACTTTACTTCTTCTAATGTATTCTTTTAATTTTCGTCCTTGGGACTTATTCCCTTTCATTGTATCCCACTTCACGTTTATCCCGTTGGTTTTTCAATCTTTGACTTTTTGTTTATTCAATCTTTGACTTTGTTCTTTCAGCTTTTTATCTGTTTGACTCGTATCATTTACAGCCTTTTATCCATTCAACTTTCATGTATTGGCTAATCTCCATTGGAGTGCACCTTTAAACTTTTTGTCGGGGTAATGTTATCTGCACCAAATTCTCAATCAGTGTGAAAATGAATTTAGTCCAGTTGATATTGACATGCCCTCGGTCTCTGTCTTCAGGTCTTCGAGGCTTTGAAGAATCAGACATCTGTCCCAAATTTTTCCTAATGTTTGAAAACAAATACATACAGATATTTAACTTACAATGTTTTTTTGTTTCTCGTTGAGGGTAGCTCTCCATGGTTGTCACGCCCCATGGCGGCGCATATGTCCCCTCATAAAATCAGGACCACATCAACCCTGTTAGTCTGTAACATGCGAACACCCCTTCCACCAATCAGTGACCGTGTACATTGCTTTCCCATCGCCAATGGGAATGGAGTCTGTTGACTTGGAAAGTAGCCTTGACAATTGCTAATGCGGGGTGTCCAAATTCGCCAGCTAGTCATCAAGATGTACATAAAATAATTTATATGTGTAGAATGTGTGATATGCAATAGAAATGGAACCGCATTCAGCTGATTTCTTATCTCGAAATAGGCCCAGCATCCGATATTGACGACTACAGTGCTAAGGGCTTGGGTGATATATCAATATGAAATAGTTTTTTTTTACATCCTAGCCTCGACGCCTAAAATCGCGGACTTCGATACACTGTATTAGTGTATGCAGCCCAGTGTTTCAAACCCGCATTGAGCATTGGTATCAGAGTGGAAAATTATTCTTGGAAAGATTGTCTCACAGAAGAAAATCGGAAGAAGTAAACGTTTAGTACAGTATCCTACAATTAATTATGACTTGTTCGTCATCAAAAACAATGGCTATAACTAACCAGACGGACAGACATGTTTTAAGGCCATCCACAATTAACTCGTGGCTATTACAGCCTCACGTCATACAAATATAAGAGGTCGGCAAAATTATCATATATTCAGATATTGTCTGCAAGCAGTCATAAAAGCAGACACATAAAATGGGCGCTAAGTGCCTCCATAGTCCGGGTTCCTACGCAGGTGACGCTTTAGGTGCGGTCCAAACAGGGGGATAGGTAGCCGCGTCAGATCGGGCTGCAAGGCATTGTATTGTCTAGCCGCGCGACTACAAAAACGTCGCTTGCCCATGTCGATCTGATCATCTGGTCGACATGGCGATCTGGGTACGTGCAGATCGCTGTCTTGCCGGGTGGTCCTGTCACGTGTCTGGAGAACAAATTCACAGCCTAGTGACTGGTTCACCCAGGCGACGCACCTTGCGCAGCAAGGTCAGCGTGTGGTACTGAACGAGGTCCCGCGCGCTCAGCCAGCCCAATTTCTCCAGCAGATCCGATACATGATCAATTTTTTTGCCGCCGAAAATTATTTTGCTGTATAGTTAATAATGTTTTGTATGCGAGACAGATTATTTTGCGTTCCATCACCGTACATCGAAATACAATACCGGATATGCGAGAGAACCAAGGCATTGACTAAAGCGGAGATGACAGCGAAGGGCATGTAACTCCTCAGATGCGACCGACCACTCCGTGCGCCTAGTGATGGTGGAGACTTGGGAGTCCCAGCTGAGAGAACGGTCAAAGATTAATCCGGTATTTTTAGCTTCAGAGATGGGAGTTAGATCGTGATCGCGAAATTTTACGGTAATTTCGGGGGTGTGGCGCAAATTTTTCTGACTTCTCAGCAGCATCAGTTGAGTCTTTCCGGCATTCACTCTGAGGCCGTTTGCACGAAACCAAGAGTCAAGAGAAGCCAAAACATATTCCATCCTCGTGACGATGTTTCGAAATTCCGATATCTTACCACTAACCAAAATTTGGGTGTCGTCCGCATATTGGACTACCACTGCACCTTCAACGAACAGACTGAGGTCGTTGGCGAAGATGCAGTAAAGGAGCGGGCCGAGAGCAGATCCCTGAAAGACACCAATGCCGTTGGGAAGCGGAGTATACTTTTTGAGATTGCCCAGATTGTCAGTGAGGCTGACACTCTGGGTATGATCGCAAAGGTATGCAGAGAACCAAGAAGTGTCGATACCGTGGATGCTTAATTTAGTCAAGAGCCCTGAGTGATCAATCACATCAAAGCATTTGCTCAAATCCAGCAGGCAAAGAAGGGATAACTCACCTCGGTCATTGGCGGATAGGATATGATCGGACATGGAAGTCAGCGCGGTTTCTGTCGAGTGACGTGGACGGAAACCGTGCTGGGCTGAGGACAGGAGGTGGTTTTGGGACATGTAATTTTAGAGCTGCTGGTGAATGGCACGCTCTACAATTTTGGCAATGACAGGAACTATGGAAATAAGACGGTAGTTGGGAGGGCTGGTAGGATCGCCCGACTTAAAGATAGGATGAACGAGGGAGTGCTTCCAGGATCGAGGAACATCAGAAAAGGAAATGCTGGAGTTGACCAAATGCAGGAGTACCGTGCCGATCGCGTCAAAGACAGGCGCACCATGTGTATGCTGACCCCGTCCTCGCCGCAAGCCGACGAGCCACTCATCCCCAGGATGACGGTCCTCAGCTCTGACAGCGTCAGAGGTGGCACACAAAACGCACAGGCGCCAACATGTGGTAGACGGCATGCTAGTTCTGGCATCTGTCCCAACTCTCTCACCTCACTCGTAACACGCGGACTAATGCCAACGAAATAATTGTTCAGTTCATCGGGTGTGGGGTCGGGCACCTTACGGACGGGCTTCCCACCACTGACGGTGGATCTGATGTGCTGCCACATCGATCGACGTCCGTCCTCCTGGATGCGCCGCTTAATGTCATTGCGGGTGTACGGCGTATGGCGGACCGTACCGCTCTGTTTATGACGACATATTCTGGTGACCTGTGACCGTGTTCAGCCAACGCCACGCGACGGCGAGACATTAGATCTTTGGTGAGGTCGGTGACTGGAGGGGCGCTGGGATTGCTAATGGACACGGCTCTGACCGGGGCCTGTGCGTCAAAAATCGGTGGAAATACACTGATAAAACAGTCCCACTTCTGAGTGGCAGTCGGTGATGAAAACACATTATACCAGTCAGCATTAATAAGGTGAGCATGAAGCGCAGCTTGGTCGACCCGGTGGAGACAGCGAGACCGAACAGCTGATCGGCGCGGGCGAAAGCGAGGTACACTGATCAAGGCACGGATAGAAGTATGTGGACTAAAATGACAAAATTGGGTTACGCAACGTTTCACAAAAGCGGGACAGTTCGTAATTAATACATCAAGTAGTAGAAGATGAAATACGCTGCATCAAGGATTGGTCAGACATAAAATCACACAGTATCTTTATGGAGGAGTCATGATCAGGTTTTAAAAGGCAGCAATTAAGATCACCGCAGATCAGCACCTTGGTCTGGGGATAATAAACCATGATACGCTGAAATTGATCCGTCAGGTCGTCAGAGTCACCCCTCCCTATAATACGCCTAGGAGGCCGATATGCGGTACATATAATACATTTCCGCCCACTGTCGGGCCTCACCAGTGTCCATAGCGTCTCAAGTCGACTGTTGGGGACCGCTGTGGTGGCGCGGTCCCCAACAGTAATCATTTCCCTTATAGATACTAATTCCTAATTCTTTGATGTTTTTAGCTGCTTCCTATATGGGGATAGAAGAAGGATGTGGCATTGAGGAAGAAGAAATTGATGACTGGGACCCAGGAATAAAAAAAAGATATTCCTGGTTAAGTGTCATTTCCCACCTAAATCTGGGAATCATGGTACAATGAAGCAGCTCCTGTCATTAGGTTTGCTAAGGGAAGGACATGCAGACAATTATTGTCTGGGTGCATTCTGTATCTAGTTTATCTAAGCCGTCCTTGCGTATTCGTACCACTGGTGCTCAGCTGGGAATGGCCCTCCCACTTTTAAGCATATCAACACTATGTGGTTGCATGATAGGAATAGACTGCAAATGGTGACCTAGGCCCTCACCTTTTGCACCTTCATAATTCACCTTTGTACAGTACAAAGTAATAACCATATATTGTTGTTGTAACTCATAGATTCATACATATCCCCTCGATTAACCTTAGTCTAACATATTCTAATATAATCCAATCGAATATATGAACTGACGATAGCATACAGTGGGGCGCTGTATGATCAGTGTAGTCGATGCACCCAAACCCCAAATATCCGATCTATAGCACACAGTGTGTACAAAATCGTTACAAAATGTAAGCATGATAATTAAAAACTTGATGTGCTATTGGAAAAAGTTGTACACATTTTGAACACATTATACAGATTGTGCAGAAATCATATCCATTCTTGATACATGCTCAACTCGATGCATTCCTTAGCCATTCAGACTGGGTAGCCATGCCCCCGCCATAAAAAATGAACTTGCTTGGGATCGAAATCAGCTCAATTCATAGATGTTGTTTCCTCCTAATCTTATTTTGTTAGTTTCCTTCAACCATATTAGTAGGTACCTCTCGTTTTATTGCATTGACCTAGCAGCGGGAGGACCAGTTTGGCATCGCAGAGTCACTTTCTAACATTTGGTATTAGCGCATGCATATAAAGATTGAACACGACTGGACATCCTTTTCTGCACACGCCAAGCGCTGGGTACAAATATTATAGCACTGGCCAAAGCAACCCTAAATCAAAATAACCGACTAACCGAAAATATCAAGCACAATAATGTCTCATATCTTGCAGCTGTTACATCTACGACGTTTTCTCATGTTGATTCATTGTACCACATGTAAAAACTAACTTAGCCCAGCCTAACCTAGCCTAACTTAACTTAACCCAACATATCCCGTCAAAACATGCAGTCAAAATTGTTCAAAATGCTCTAAAAACGTTATAAATGTTGGCATGCAACTTCAAAAACCTTCAGTTGCAAAAATAAAAATAAACAAGCGTTGCAACGTTGTGTATGTAACATTATCATATTACCGACTGTTGGTGATTGGCTCGAGCATCTTTGCATTCAACAATCTACATGGTAAAGTATTGGTGTTTAGTGATGAAATTGTTGTAGCATCGTTTTAAATTACTTTGTTACCAGGGGTGTTGTGTTGCGTACTTTTGGGCCAAGTGTCCCTCAATGTGTTTTGCCCCGCAATAATTTCACCTTTTAGCATGAGACCCTATGGAGTATGCCCCCAATCCATTTGTGCCCTCCCAATGCCTTCATGTATCGTATTTCTCCAAAATCATTTCAAGAAACCACCTACCGTATTTGGAACCATATCTTTCATACACTTATCAGGTGCCAAACTGTCCACTTGTCCTGAAATTGCAAAGCCTACTTTTGCTATGAATAGTATAGCTTTGAAACAACACGGATCTGCACTTGCAGCAATTTGGACAGGTTGTATCTTACAATTGGTTATAATTATGGAAGCATTATACACATCAGCTCAAATGTAGAGCTTTCTTTTCTTCTTAGTGCTAGCTCTACATGTAGACCTTCTTTTCTGTTCAGTTGTGGGTGCATGGAAATCCCAATAAGAATTGTGCATCCTTAGCTTCAGCTGTGTATACGTAATGTGGAATGTCCTGGACATTCCTCATCCAGAACATGATCCTACCTGGAATACTATCCAATCTTGTACTGCCAAGGCATTTAAAGAAACTATGGACCTTACTGACCACAATACTAGCTTTGGTAAGGATGCATAAATGAACATGTGCTCATAACTGTAGGCATAATGTAGCAGTGCAAACACAGTGGCAGAACCAGAATGCAGGGAAGCTTACTTTGCAACACGAAATATGCCAACCTCGTGGGGATTTTCTTTGAAGACTCATTGCCCATTGCAAACTACTACACAAACACAATGTGAGGAAGGTTGAGGGAGGGTTTATCCTGCATGCATCAGTCGGTGTGCATGCCTATGACGTCTTACCAATCAACGCCGAATCATCTCCACTCAATCAACTTTTTCATCTTCAGCGAAGAGCCGCTGGTGTGTATCCCATGAAAAACAAAACGTTTTGCCTTTCATCAGCTGCATAGAAAGCATGTCAATCATTGATTTAGGATACTACTTTCTGCAATGTCTCGACATTGTGGTTGCTAAGCAATCAACCTGGTCGATACACTCTAAAACTAAAGTAACCAACCGATGTCTCGAAATTCAGACCTGGGAGTATTTCAACCCCTATGTTGCGTTACTTGGCCTGGTATAAAATCAGCTTGGTCCAGGAAGGTGCATGAACCGATCAAATTACTTTGTATGTGCATCGGATAATAATTTGCATGGACAATTCCTATTTTGTTGTATGGCGATAGCAACTAGGGTGCCAGTTCGACATATCATCACATAATGTAGGAACCCAACAGTTGATTAAATTGAAAGGTGGAAGCTGAACTATCTGTTTCCGTAGCGAAGGCGCTTTCGCCTTGAACTAAAAAAATGCGCATGCTCGGATAACTCCGTAGGATAAAATGGGGACTGTGGACGCTTTTTCTGAGCTAAATTTTACCTTTACAAATCACAGTTACGAAAAATATGTACAGTAATTCAATTAATTTTTCTGTAGTTCCTGACGACGTAGAAAGGATTTGGCCTTACATTGTACTTGTCAATGATTTATCCTGCAGAACTTGCGAGGAAATGTGCTTCTGATGACTGGTCTGCACTATAATTAACGGATGGTAATGTCAAAACTCAGGCACGTTTACGGGTGGTAGGCATTTTTAGTATTTATTCCTATTGAGGTCTGATAATTGTGTCCAGAGGTAACCCGAAAATTAAGTAGCATTGAATTTGGAGGGGTCAGCAATTATTTGTCTCAAACTGGCCTCTGTCTGTGTATCCAAGTGGTCAGTTTGGCAGTAGCCTACCGACCTTAACATACTTCCGAACGATTTCATAAGATAAAATGTGACACGCGAATGGCACAAGATCTCCTCGAGGTCTAAGGTTCAAACCTCACCCCAGTTTATTGAACATCCGCAAAAACAATGTGATAACACAACATCGATGCATTAAGCCCATACATACGCCATACATACACAGACTAAACCCGCCGGTTGGAATCAGTAGCGTAGCTAGTATTTGTTCCAGGAGTGGAAACTAAAACATTACTCATAATGTCATGAGTATTGTTAGCTTGGGTAAAAATACAATTGCTCATCCCCATTGGCACAATTGCTTCTTTTGTATCCTCTACATTCAAAAATAGTTTCATAGAAAGATGTTCGTGATATGGGTGGGCCCGCACCGTTGCGCCTTTTAAACACCTTCATACTTCCGTGAATACCAGTAGGGAAAAATAAGTGCAAAATTTGGGGACAGGGATTAGTCCAGCAACAACCCTGACCAGCTATGCCGAACACACAGCATCCTGCATGACCGGCGCCACCCCGATGCAAGGCGACACAACTGGTAACGTTGGAATGGCCGTCATCCCAGCAAATGCTGGGCTGTCTTTTCCTGCTGGATCGACTGTGGCTGCTGGGGTAGCTGTGGCCATGCCATTGATACGGATGTGGCTGCTTAAGTGGTCGTCACCGCTGGGACTGCCGTCACCGCTGGGACGGTTGTTGTCGCTGGGCTGTGACGACAGGGGCGGCCGCCACCGTTTAGGAGGCGGTGGATGTTGGGACAGCCGTCGCTACTGAGATGGAGTTTCTTTGTCCTAAAAAAACGGTTAAGTGTCGCAGCAGGTGACGAACCCTTTCAGGATGAATGTGTATCATAGCGCGAGCGTTCAGATGATTCTCGCCTATTTTGGTCCTCCGTATTAAGTGCTTGCTATCCTTTCGGCAGACATCTTTGACATTCTGGCTCTGTTCACCCTCATGGCCCTCCCTGGCTTTTAAAGGACGTTCGCAGTCCTCGTCCTCGGCAGTATTTATGTCTCTCAGGGATATTTTAGTTCTGAAGCAGGCCCTTGGTATTCCTTGCACACATCGCCAGTTCTCCAGCACCCGCTTACCTCTCAGGGAGCATCGATCCCTCAGGTGCCCATCCCAAAGGTCAAGGGTATCCCAGTCCAGTCATTTCTGGCTCTCATGGGCCCTATTCATCCTTTAGATGTCCTCTCCATATTGCATCGGTCATTCCTAGTTCTCGACAATCATGCTTAGGTTTCAGGGACATCGAGCTCTGACACAGGCCTCACACGCACACAGACCACACACACAACAAACATCGCTAGCTCTCAGAATTCTCCTCAGCCCGTAAGTGGCTCTGTTCATTCTTCTGGGTTCCCCTCAGCCTTCAGAAGCATCACGGTGAAATCCGTTCTAGCTCTCAGGGACCCTTCCCAGCTCCGACAATATTTCGGGCTATCAAAGACATTCTAGCTCTGACATTCGCCTTCTGGATTCCTCAGAACCATTACCAGCCCTTAGGGACCCTCTTTGGCTCTCCCTGGGCCATGCTCTTCTCATAGGGACACCTTCCAAGCCTCTTGAGCATCCCAGTTCAGTCCTCACTAGCGATCAGTGACCATTTGAAATCGTCAGGGGCCATCTCCAGCTGTTAGGGGCCCTTCCTAGTCCTTGACAGTCTTTCTATCTTCAAGGGCTTTCTAGCTCTGAGGCCGGCCGTCAGATTTCCTCACAGCAACCGTTAGCGTTAGGAACTCTGTTCAGCTCTCAGGGAGTTCTGTTAGCTCCCAGGGACCCTCTCAAGTTGCTAGGGGTGCTTCCTATGGGCGCAATATGATCAAAGAAATGTCGACCCGCCCTTAACACGCGCACTGGAGGGGGGGGGGCGAAATCCGCCCACCCCTCCGGTTTTTCGTACATAACTGCAGATTTTACCGGTCGATATACGCGATTTTCTGCGTACCTGCTTAGAAATGACCGGCACGTCGTTTAAAGTAGGAAAAATGGAATGGGCCGAAAATTTTTCAAGTTAGGGGCCTCTAAATTCAAAAAAAATTCCCAGCGCCGGACCACAAAAATCGGCGCTGATGCGCTTCCCGTATATCCGCAAAAGGGAAGTGTTCTTGGCAACACTAGCGACTTGTTTGATGTATATTGATATGCTATAAAGTTTCAAGGCCATGTTAGGTCACCGAGGTCAAGTCAGGTCAAGTTTATGACAGGTTAATGGAACCAAACTTGATCAACTGGAATGTTGTCATAAATTAACTACTGTTTGTCGTTTGTACTGTTTGTCATTGCGTTTCCATACTTTATTCATGTACTTCACTCCTTTCTTCGCGAAGCCGATTGCGCCGAGCTGCCCGACGGAGCAGTCGGGCGGGCGGCCCGGTTCCGGTAACTGGAACAGGTAACTGACCTGATAAGGTGCTGCTATAAGGTGCTGCTAGGTGACCTGAGGTCAAATGTCGGGTCTAGCATCTGTATTGCATCATTCGTAATGTCCAAAACATCACTGATGCCCATTTTGGAGCATTTAAGCACAATCACAGCGATCCATAACAATGAGAAGCGAAGCCTCGCAAAACAAGAAAATGTTGACAAATGTTACCGCATTTGACCTTGAAGATAGTGACCTAAAGTCATGAAATTTGCACACAATAGAGTTCACTACCGTACCCATCCACCCTGCGAATTTCGTGCCTCCAGCTTTAATAGGAGCCGAGATCTTAGGGGGGAGCGGAATTTTCAGAGGCCCTCCAGGGCGCGTGTTAAACCACAATAACTAACTTGGAAGTGCTTCCTAGTTATCGGCAACACTTGGTTTCAAGGACATTCTGAATCTGAGGCGGGCCCTCAGTATTCCTCAAAGCATTCGCCAGCACACATATCTTTTTTTTATCAGGGACTTTGCTCAGGAGACCTTGCTCATACATTAGGGGTCCTGCTCAATCTCAGGAGAATCCCAGTCCAGTCCTCTCTGGCGTTTAGAGGTCCTCTTAATCTCTCGGGGCCCTCCTGCTCTTAGGGGGTCATCACAGACCTCAATAGCCTTGTCTAGCTCTCAACTCAGGTGAATTGCAGCTCTGAGGTTGACCCTCAGCCATCAGGGTCCATCTCAGAGCGCGATCAAGAGCATATCCAATAAAGCGGTCGCCTTGAGGGCCTCTCTGACTCGCCTGGGGATGGGTGCGGGTGCCCTTTCATCCCTTGACTACGCCACTGCTTTTTAACAACCCAGGGCCCCTTCATGGGCTTAGAGTCCCTTCACATAGCACCCGGAACCCTCCGTTTCGACAGTCTACGTGGCTCGGGAGCATCTATATCGGCCTGAGGAACGCTGTCAGCTTTGGGTCCGTATCCATCAGTGTGAGCAGAAGCCGACCCAGTGGCCCGGCATGTCCGGTCAGGGACCCCGTCCGTCGGCTCAGGGGCTCCCTTTCAGGGTGCAGCACACTCCGTACCACCAGACCCCTCTCTTTTAGCAGCTTGGACCTCAATTACTCCAGAGGCCCATGATCTGCTTCACCTCCTCTGCCGGCCCAGGCCCCCTTCATACCGGCTCGGGACACTTTCCGATGGTTCGGGGTCCTCCTGCGGCTAGGGATCCTCTCCGTCGGCTCAGGGACCCTTCTTGGCGATTCAGGGCCTCTTCTGTCAGGTCGGTGGCTCACTTGCAACAGCTTGGGCCCCCTCCATCAGTCCAGGGGCTCTTGTACGCAGTGGCGTCGCCACGAAATTCTTCCAGGGGGGGCAATGTTGATAGGGGGCCTCCTGCTCCCCGAAAGGGGGCCTCCACTGTGTTAGGGCCTCCTATTGCTTTTTAGGCTCTTAGTATGGTTCCCGAATGGGAACATGATTTCATATTGATGTCTTGTTTGTTCTTGGCATGGTGCATCATTTACGCAAAACGCAATAGCAAGATTTTTTTTCCGCTGAGAACTGAGCCATACCAGGGTATAAATAAGCAAATGTAGATAAATACGTCAGTGCCAAAACAAGCCAATATCTTTATGCTTTATCGACGAGAAGAATCTTCCCGCTGGCCTCTAGATTGTAGCGGGCTGGTGGGGCTCATGCTGAGCATATCTTAAAGATATCTCCCATTGATCAACCCACTTCTATGTCCACCAAGTTTAACTGAATATAGCTAGGTTCATCACTACTGTTAGTCATCCCCACCAGCTTGATCTCATAAACAAGCTTAAACGATCATTTCTCAGTCCTAGGACGACGATTTCGCGAAGGTGACAACGAGAAGTGGATTTAATTGGTTTTCTGATCGTCATCTTAGGGATTTTTATTTTTATTTTTTTATAACATTTGGTGCTGGCTGCAAGGCACTTGGCACAGAAGCTACAATAATAAATCCTCCGCGAATAAATTTACGGCAAGAACAAGCATTGAACAACAATGCATCAATGGCAATGCAACAATGTAACAATGACAATGCATAAATAGTGCAAAACCATGTGCAAATAGTGCAAATAGTCCATGATATTAGCAACGCATTCGCATTCGCATTCAGCATCCTATTCGCATACTCTTCGAATTCGTTCATTTTTTTCAGGATATGATCTTTGTCGCTTGCAAAAGTAAGGCAAACAACGATTCTTCAGTAGGACGAGCGGTTCAATCTCCAGAGGTCCAGAGAGGTCACTCGGGTCAAAAACGGTGTACCGTATAAAATTCGAAGTATTTCACTTAGCCGAATGATTCCAACGCCTAGATTTCCGCTGTCCATCAAAGATGCAGCACATCGAATTACGTGAACTTCAATGTCATAGTTTGACCTCAGGTCACCGAAGTTGGTTTTACTCATGCACTATATCTATTTACGGGGTACCGAGTACAATCATGGTGACACATTGGATATACCTGATTTTTGCAGGTCATAGTCTACATAGCACGTACATAGAGCACGTCAATCAAAATGACCCATTATGGCCACTGATTCATCACCGTTCGCCAAAAAAGCCCCCAAAATACAACTATACCAAATTCTTGTGTACCCGATAATTTCCGCAAAATTTTACTTGGTACGACGAAAAAAACACCCAGACATTGGTTATAGCCCATGGATGCAGCACATTGAAGCATCTGGCCTACAATCTCATAGTTTGACCTATATTCACAAAATACTGTTTTGACCATGCATTATTGCCATCTACGGGGTACCTGATAATACCCTCCTAAATACATTCATCGGATGGACATTAGCGCCAAAAATCTCCCATCGGACAAGAAAGCAGCACATCCAAGTATGTCACCTTCAAGCTCACCATTTGACCTCAGGTCAACTTAGACTTTAACATTACACCCTATGGGAATATCACGGTGTGCAGAATACAATTTTCCTGAATACATTTATCGGATGGATATGAGCGTCTAATAATCGCCCACCGGGCAAGGACGCAGCACATCCGAGGATGTCACCGTCAGCGCAAGCGTTTGACCTCAGGTCAGGATTTATGAAATTCATAAAAACAAAGTAGTCCACATGGGTACCGTATGTGGGCCAAACGAAGCATTGAATGTAGACTATCTCAACACTGATGCATGCACTAGCAACACAAGAAGCAGCACACTGCGTGTGCTGCTTATGTGTTATATATGTATGCGACCTCTATCGATGACGCATATCATCAGGTAGCACTAGCATCCCATTCAACAACGCATTCAGAAACCATTTCACCAATGTCCTCCGATTCGTCTGAAAATTTGACACAGCCTTCGCATACATATCCGTACATGCATCCGGAAACCATTTTCTGCTACGACGAACCATGTCGCCTTCAGAGGCGATAAGGTCAGCCAGATCAAATCTGGGGTACCGCATAACTTGCCGGAGAATTCACTTATTGGAATGATTCAAACGCTTGTGCCACCGCTATCAGGGTGGCATGCAGCACACCAAGTCAACTGGTCACTCGAGGTCACTATTAGACCTCAGGTCAACGAAGACTTTAACATTACACCCTATGGGAATATCACGGTGTACCGAATACAATTTTCCTGAATACATTTATCGGATGGGTATTAGCGTCGAAGAATCGCCCACCGAGCAAGGACGCAGCACATCCGAGCATGTGACCGTCAGCGTCAGCGTTTGACCTCAGGTCAGTTTTAATGAAATTCAGAAAAAGGAAGCAGTCCACTTGGGTACCGTATGTGGGCCAAACGAAGCATTGAATGTAGACTATCTCAACACTGATGCATGCACTAGCAACACAACAAGCAGCACACTGCGCGATCTGACCTCTATCGATGACGCATTTCACCAGGAACCACTAGCGTCCCATTCAACAACGCATTCAGAAACGAATTCACCAATGTCCTCCGATTCGTCTGAAAATTTGAAACAACCTTCGCAGACATACTCGTACATGCATCCCAAAACCATTTTCTGCTACGACGAAACATTTGGCCTTCAGAGGCGAAAAGGTCAGCCAGGTCAAATTTGTGGTACCGCATAACTTGCCGGATAATTCACGTATTGGAATGATTCAAACGCTTGTGCCACCGCTATCAGGGTGGCATGCAGCACACCAAGTCAACTGGTCACTCGAGGTCACCATTAGACCTCAGGTCAACGAAGACTTTAACATTACACCCTATGGGAATATCACGGTGTACCGAATACAATTTTCCTGAATACATTTATCGGATAGATATTAGCGTCGAAAAATCTCCCACCGAGCAAGGACGCAGCACATCCGAGCATGTGATCGTCAGTATTTTGCGAATATAGGTCAAACTATAAGATTGTAGGCCAGATGCTTCAATGTGCTGCATCCATGGGCCATAGCCAATGTCTGGGTGTTTTTTCGTCGTGCCAAGTAAAATTTTGCGGAAATTATCGGGTACACAAGAATTTGGCATAGTTGCATTTTTTTTTTTTTTTGGCGAACGGTGATGAATCAGTGGCAATAATGGGTCATTTTGATTGATGTGCTCTATGTACGTGCTATGTAGACTATGACCTGCAAAAATCAGGTATATCCAATGTGCCACCATGACTTTATTCGGTACCCCGTACATAGATATAGTGCATGAATAAAACCAACTTCGGTGACCTGAGGTCAAACTATGACATTGAAGTTCACGTAATTCGATGTGCTGCATCTTTGATGGACAGCGGACATCTAGGCGTTGGAATCATTCGGCTAAGTGAAATACTTCGAATTTTATACGGTACACCGTTTTTGACCCGAGTGACTTCTCTGGACCTCTGGAGATTGAACCGCTCGTCCTACTGAAGAATCGTTGTTTGCCTTACTTTTGCAAGCGACAAATATCATATCTTGAAAAAATGAACGATTTCGAAGAGTATGCGAATAGGATGCTGAATGCGAATGCGAATGCGTTGCTAATATCATGGACATCAAAACCTTCGAATTCCACGCGGTCACGCCCATGGTTATCGCTGTGCTGTACCGTTTTGTAAATTATGTCGTTAAATTAAAAATATTATGTATGTATTATTATGTATAATTATGTATTATAGATGTATGTATAATTATAATATAAATATATAATTATGTAAATTATAAAGAAGGTATTGAAGCTGGGAAGCTCTAATCATGCAGGCTGTAATCACAGAAGACAACTTTGTAGAAGAAAATACATTTTAAAACATCATTCCTCCAATTTCATATGGGGCATCGTTGTTGTTTTGTATGCTTGTGAGGGGGAATTTGTCCCCGCAATGTTGGCTTTGCTCCATGGGCGTAAGTTTCTGAAAATTATTGGGGGACCAGTGACGTACCTATATTTGCGTTAAAGGGAGGGGGACAAACGTATTTGGAGGAGGTCCAACTACTCAATAAAGTCTTCCGATTTCGACCACTATTTTGCCAAAGGGGACCTTTTTAAGTAAAATAATTAGTGATCAACTGAATTATCCTGTGGAGGGGCCTAATCTACCACTATCGTTTCTGATTCGTCGGATTTCAACCCTAGGTCCCCCACCCTGTTCGAATGTATTCTTTTGGTATCCCTTCATAAGTCACCTCGCACTGCTGAAATTACACCTACACAAATCACTTTAAAATGTAAAATTTCCCAATTTCAAACATTCCAGTTCATAGTGCCCGGTCGCCACGACGCCAACGTCAGTGCACGTGCACACCCATCTTGCGCATTCGGCGCATTCGCCACACTTCGTGCGATGCTACGGATTCTGCTGGGCCTCCTACGCTTTGCTAATTGCTGCCACATGATAGACTTGCGCCATATCTGACGTGATAAAATGCTTCGTATGGGCGTTCGCTGCGAAAATTCCATTAATTAAATTCGATCATAAGTTTCCTAATTCCAATATTTTATGGTGAAGAAATGCGGATACCCGCTGAGCTTTGATGCACCTCATATCTTTGATTAAACATGCTTCCAGGTTGGCTACCGAACCGAGGCCCTGCCTGAGCGTATTTCTTTCGATCCGTTTCGTATTTCTTCGTCTACGGATGTGTCTTAGGGCTCCAATCCATTTTTGTTAGAAGCCCAACGCATTTTCGAAACCCCTGCTCGTTTTCAGGCCCTTGTACGCTCGTATGGCCCCTGTATGCCTTGAGAGCTTCCGGTGTTTTTTTTTTTTTTTTTAGAGTTCCCGGTATATATAGTTATGGCTACAACGCATGTTTTCGGGCCCTGTCGCTTTTTGCGAGACTGCGCTTTGGAGAGCCAGTCGCATTTTCGGTCCCCGTTGTGCTCTTAGGGTCCCGCTGTGTTGTTTGTGGCTTCTGGCGCACATTTGTGGGGCCGAAGTACGATTTTGGGGCTTCGGTGCAATTTTTGCTGGGTCCAAGCGCGACTTATCGCGCACAGGCGCGTGGTTCCGGGATCCAACGCCAGTTATCTGGGCTCAACGCGATTGTTGTAGATCTCTTCTGAATTTTCTTTAACTTCCGAATCCCGGCCTGATTTTTCGAGTCCCTGGCGCCCTGTTTTTGTATCTCACCTCGATTTTCTTCGAGCCCCGGTATGTTTTTCGATGCCGTACGCGATTTGTCAAGGCACCTGATGACATGTCCGGTGCTCCAGAACCATTGTCCTGACCCGGACTTTTTTTTGGAATCCCTCCTTATCTTGGAGGGCTCCGGCTTTATTTTTCGGATACCGATGCGACTTTGGGGTCACACGGGTGCCTATGTGGGGCCCCAGACGCCAATTGTTGGCAGCCCCGATGTTAATTTGTGATGCCCAGACTAAATTTTTGGTACTACCGATGGGAATTGTGGGTCCAAGCGCGAAATTTGGTGCGACCGGTTCGAGTTTGCGGGGCGCGCTGTACTTAGCTGTGACCCCAACGCGATCTTGACGGTTCCTGTTGCAGATTTTCGTGCCTCGGAGCGAGTTTTCTGGGGCCCGCCGTATTTACTTGGAGCCCCTACGTGAATTCTGGTGGACGGACGCGAATTTGTGTGGCCCCAGCGCGACTTTTGGGGGCCTCGGCTCGATTCTTGGGAGCATATCCCTCTTAGGAGGGAGGGGGCATTTGCCCATTTGATGTGTCACTGCGGCCACCGAAGGACTTTTTTTTCAGCCGATGGCACCTTTCGGAGTATAAATGCCCTCCGGGTAATTTTTTTTCGGACCTGTTCTTAATTTTCCGGTGCTGGGGTCGATTCGATCGAGTCTCGGTGTGAACTTTTGGACATCGAGTACTATTTTTTATAGGCCCTTATGTGATATTTTTGGGTCCTGGCACGATTCTTCGGTCTCCAGGTGCGATTTTTTTCCGTGCCCTGACACGTTTTTCTCCAGTGCCCAACGGGTTTTGGGGGGACTTTGACCCGATGTTTTGGGGCGCAGAGTGACATTCCGGTTGATAATTGATTTTGGGGCAGCTGCAAACTTTGGGGTCCAGGCGCGACCTTTTTGGTCCTCAGTGAGATTTTCAAGGGCTGCGACGCGACTTTTTTTTAGTCCAATGTAATCTTTTGTGTCCCGACGTCATTTGCTTGGATCCCTAGCGCGAGTTTTAGCGACCTCGACACTTTGTGGGTGTCCAATACGTTTTGGATGCTTTTGGTTTTATTGTTGGGGCCCCAGAGTGATTATCCATGTCCGGATTGTTTTTCGCTGCCCCGGCTTCATTTGTGTCCCAATGATACTGTTGGGGAACGGTACGACCCATCGTGCCCCTAGCGTGATTTTCATGGTCCGGGCATGAATTTTGTGTACCCCTAGGCTCAGCGCGATTTTCAGGGGCCCCGGCAGGATCTTTTTGGGCCCATATCGTGATTTTCAAGTACCCCGGCACGACTCCTGCCATTTCAGGGGCTTCTTGGAAATTATAGACCTCTTCTCGCGTCTTAGGGGTCTCGTCTCATTTCCTGGAGCCTCTTTACCGGTTTTGGACGTCTTCTCGTGCGTCCTACCCTCCTCCATATTCAATGGTCCGCCTCTCCTGTTTTGGAGGGCCTCCTCCCACATCCTGGGACCCCTTTAACATGGCATGGGGCTTCCTCTCATGTTCTAGGTGTATCCTCTGCCAAATTAGGGGCCTCCTGCCACGCCTCGTGGGCTTCCTCCTTTGTCCTCGCAAAGCTTACCCGTCTTGAGTGGATCTTAAATTTTGGAAACCTCGCCTCCTTCCATACCTGGTACCTACCACTGACATCTTAAGGGCCTTCTCTCATTTCCTGGGAATTCGTTCCGGTCGTCGGGCCTCATTCGGCCCTGGAGACCTCCTACTCCATCTCGAGGGACTCCTCTCGAGTCCGGCAGGGGCCTCCTTTTCTTTTCTAGAGGCTTTCTTTTCCAAATTAGGGGCCTCCTCTCACGTCTTTGGGGCCTCCTGTTCTACGTTTTGATTCTATCTTTGCCCATTTTAAGGGTGGCCTTTTGTCTCCTGGTGGACTCCTGTTCTCTTTCAGGTGCCTCCTCTTCCAAATTACAAGCAACCTTTCCTATCTCAGTTACCTTCTCATTTCCTGGGGACCTTCTTACCCGTTTTGAAGCCTTCTTTCTCGCCTGGAGCCATCCCTCTTATCTAATTGCCCTTCTCTCCTATTTTACGTCTTCCACGTTCATCAAAGGGTCTTATTTCCAATCTTATATCGTCCTCTTCCGAACTAAGTGCTTCCTGCCACTTTTCTGGATCATCCTTTTCTATCTTGGTGGAACCTTACCCGTTTTGGGGGCTGCTTTTGCGTCTCCGAAACCTCATCTCATATCCACTGGCTTTCTCTTCCGTCTTAGGGCCTTCTCTCATTTTCTGAGGTCTCCCTTCCCGTATTGGGGCCTCCTTTGCAATCCTGGGAGCCTCCTTTGCAATCCTGAGGGCCTCCTTTGCAACCCTGGGGGCCTCCTTTGTAATCCTGGGGCCTCCTTTGTAATCATAGAGGCCTCCTTTGCAAACCTGCGGGCCTCCGTTGCATTCCTGGAGTCATCCTTTGCAATCCTGAGGAGCCTCCTTTGCAATCCTGGGGGCCTCCTTTTCAATCATGGAGCCTCCTTTGCAATCCTGGGGGCCTCCTTTTCAATCATGGGGCCTCCTTTTCAATCCTAGGGGCCTCCTTTGTAATCCTGGAGGGCCTCCTTTGCAATCCTGGGGGCCACCTTTGCATTCCTGGGGGCAGCCGTGCCAATTGTTGGCACTCTCTTGATTTCTGGGGCCTCCTATCCTCTCTTAGGTGACTCCTTCTTCAAATTAGTGGCCTCCTCTCACGTTTGGAGGCCTCCTCTCATGTCTGGTCTGCCTCCCCTCACGTCTTGGATGCCTCCTCTCATGTCTGGTCGGCCTCCTTGCTCACCTTTTTCCTGTGCATTTCCGGATAGGGGCCTCCTCAAATTTAAGGGGGGGGGGCGGCGCCCCCAGTCTCACGGCAGGGGGCGACTGGCCCCCTCTTGCCCCCCCCCCGGTGGCGACGCCCTTGCTTGTACGGCTTGGACCCCGCTCGTTCGCCCAGGGGCCTTTTCTGACGGCGCGAGATCACCTCCGGTAACTAGGAGCCCATCCGTCATCCCATGGGCCATCTTTAACGATCCAGAGCCTTTTCGGTCAGGTAGGCGCCCTTTTTTCGAAAGTTTACGACCTGCTCATAAAAGCAGGAGACTTGCTTCGGCTTGAGCACCGCCACCAGCCCAGAAGCCCTTCATATTGGCTTGGGCCCCTTCGTCAGCCCGGGGAGCCCTTCCAACGATCATGGACCCCTCAGTCGACCGAGAAGCCCACGTTGGCTCAGCCCAGGGTCCTCATCATCTGCCCGTTGGCATTCTTCGTTGACCAGAGGCCCTCTTCATCGGTCCGGGACATTATCCTTGAGGCTGCATGACAGGCGCAGTCGATGCGCCCCTACACCCCAAAATCTTCTCCTTGAACCCGGGGCCCTTTCGTAGATCCAGGGGCCCTTCACGTCGCCCCAGGGAGCTCTCTCCCTCTTCCTCTCTCCCTCTCCCTCCCTCCTCCCTCTCTCCCTCTCCCTCTCCCTCTCCATCTCCATCTCCATCTCCATCTCCATCTCCATCTCCATCTCCATCTCCATCTCCATCTCCATCTCCATCTCCATCTCCATCTCCATCTCCATCTCCATCTCCATCTCCATCTCCATCTCCCTCTCTCCTCTCTCTCACTCTCTCTCTCACTCTGTTTCCGTTTCTGTCTCTGCGCCTTCCTCCGCTTCTGCATCTTCCTCTACCTCCTCTTCTCTTTCTCTTGTTCTTACTCTTGCTGTTGCTCTTACTCTGTCTCTGTGTGTGTCTCCGTATGTCCCTCACTGTCTGCCTGCCTCTGCCTCGGCCTCTGTCCGTTCTGTCTTAATTTAGTCCTGAAGGTTCAATATTGGTCAGTTGGTATTATCTGGTCCCAGGTATATGCATCAGTCTATTTGGTCACCTCGCGTTGAATATGTTGTTTCTCCGGTGTGGGCAGCAATAGTATCGCGCATACCACGAAGACATGCGCCGTCACCACTCAACGCCTGGGATAGCGCCGGCCTGCGAGCAAACAGCAGTCGCAGTTGCGCAAACAAGGGCAACAACGCAACAAATGGTACACCATCATCGGCTCTGTGTGAATTTCCAACCGGTCCAAATGGGGCAGGTTCCCTGTGAATCCCGGAACCTCAGTGGCGTTCGCCATGAAAGATGAGGAGTGCCTGACCGGAAAGAGGTGCCCTTTGCTGGAAAAGGATGTCCCGCACTGGAGGAGAGTTCCCTTCTAAAAGGAATTATTAAAGTAAGGGCGTTGGAAGACGTGGGCCACAAGTGCCCATACGGCGTCAGCAAAAAGTGTTGAGTGAGGGCAGGGAGCGGGGGGGGGGGGGCTTCAGATGTTAAGTGTTGTCAATTAAGCGGTGTTACAATGACGATGTTCGATATTTCGCGCTACCTTCCAGCATCTGAGTGAACCTCGCTGGAAAGCAAACCCTTGTATCAACTCTCCTCGTGGGGGGTTTGAGTGTCCCCCAACAAAATGCAGGAAAGGATCCCATACCACTAGGATTGGCTTCACCACTTATTAAATCCTGTCGAACGGTTCTGAGGCTTTAAATTGTCGGAACTAATTTTCTGTGTACACCCTTACGGAACCACTAACTCAGCAGCGAAAAAAAAAGTAATAGATATGAATGCGAGTTGGGCAAACAAGAAATGTCGATTAAGGTCATTCATCTTTCCTTACGGGTAGTTAATTCCCTCTTTCTCAGATCGTACCGTATTTTTAACCACTTGGAATGGCGGAGATGTGTCACATGTCCTTACACACAATATACAAAGTTGGGGCGGGTGTCTACACCTACATTTCATAGGGGGGGAGCTTATAATGCCCCCACCCTGAGGCGGGGTGTGAGAATTTGACCGGAAAGACTGGGCGAGTAAACATGGGACACTATCGGGTTTGCCCCGCCAACCAAATTAGCAAGCACACATGGCCTTAATGCATTGAGCCCCTCAATATACCTCTTGCCGTGCCTGGCGAACCACTCGCCAGTGCCACATTATTTACCTCTTGTTCAGCGGCGAATCCTGTCAGACCCAGCTTTTTTTCAACAATCGAGATATCTCATCGAGAGGAAGATCGACAGCAGCCAGATGGTGTCACGACAACGCAGCATGGGTACGTCACAAATCAGCATCGAAGTGTGGGGTACACCGTGACCGAAATCCTTGACCACAAAAATGGTGCGTTGATAGTAGATCACATATTGGGATAAATAATACCCGTTTAGCCATTGGAGATGTCCAAATTAATGTACGTACAAAAGGTCAACATGGGCCTCGGTTTTACATGCACATCACACACATGGTCCTCGAAATACACGATAATCTTCCCAGTTCACACAACTGGACCTCTGTTGTCACTTGGACCTCGTAAGTACAACCCGTCATAAAACATATACTTTCTAATTTATCGTGTCATACAACATTTGGTAACGGTCGAGCACCATGTGGCAATGATGTGCTTCCGTCATAGCGTTCCATCACGCTTAGAAATGGTGGTCCTCGGTTGTGACCGTACGGTCATGTGGCTCGCTTTTCACGGCTCACAAGACTGCGTGTGTGTGTGTGTGTGTACATATAAAGCCCCCCCACCCCACGAGACAGCGTGGGTTAATACTCGCAGTGTGGGGTGGATTTCCACCCCATGCGATGTAGGTAGGGGGGGGCAACTATTCCCACAAACTAACCTTTTATTTAAGCACGACAGAGAGATGCTCTAAAAGGCATGGCGTAGATGGTAAAAGCCATTCGAGACCCCTTAGGGTTGTTTGAAATATTTGTATTAATCCCCAAATGTTGAAGTAGAATTTGGGAATTCAAGTAACATTAGAATCAATTCGGCATGTAAAAAACATCCTGGCTTAGCCATTTCTTACTTCACCATAGTCCGCATTGTATCCTCTACAGCGTCTGGAATGCTTGTGTCTTTGGGACGTTTCAGTTGATATATCAGTGATCTGACCAGATAACGTGAAATCTGGAAAACGTTTAGAGGACGTCATGTGTCACCAGAAATATTCCGGGTTTTCAAACAGTTCATTGATACCAAATGTATCTGCAAGTAAACAACTTTCTATCTTTGATTTGGCCTGGGTACCTGATATGAGATCACTTTTTAGTTTTGCATTTTTATTTGATCACTTATATATCCATCCATGCTAAGCTTTTACCATATCTTGTATGGTTGGCTTCGGAGAGAAAAAATAAGCATCAGTGTACGTCTAAAACCGCATTGAGGTGACGTCGCAACCCGACTTTATCCCGCCTCAGCTCCGGCATCGTGGTGGCCCAGAACGCATTTTTTTACACAATGTTCGCAATTATCGCAAAGTAAGGTATGCCAAAGCTCGAAGCGCTAGCTGGGTTCAAGGGCTATCTCAGCAAAAAAAACATCAGGACGGGAAGAGAAGAAGTCAAATTAATCCCCTCCCGCACTGCGACAATTAACATCCGATTGAATCTGTACCTCAAGGAGCATTCATCTTGTCTTATTTTCGATATTCACACTCCTCATGTGTTTCGCATTGCGACTTTCATGGCATTATCGTTTGCTCCTCTCAATCACCTGATGTTTCTTCTCATTCTACCAGAAGCAATGCATGAGGCTAGTGAGCTTAGCGCTTTCCAAGCAGGCCTTTAAATGTGGACACCCAGTACGGTTTTTCGATTCCAGTTCATTGTGCCAGTTAGATGTGTTCATATGTTCCCATGCCAGTGTATTAAGCGTGCAAGTCATAATGACACGTTATTAACTGTGAATCGGAGTTCTGAACTTGAAGGCGAACACCCGACCACTTATAGCCGATGTCTAAATCTACATTATTCACTATGGATTCAATGGAAATCTGAACCAAATGCGTCGCTATGCGTGTCAAATATTGTTGGAATAATTTGAAAGGAAGCATGATGGTGTGGATTTCACCAATTCCACTGGGCGTGCTGTATGTGGCGTCACATTTGTGTGCCATGGCTGCCAGGTGGCAGAGCCCCCCTCCCCGGTGTTGGAGCAGCCCACAGCAGGGGTCGCGGCGACCAGCACTCGAGCGCCGGAGGACGGTACAGCGTTCGAAGGTGAAGCTCGTGCCGACTAGTCGTCTTTGTGTCACACTATCTCTTGATAAGTCCGCGCTATCGCAGTGTGGGGGGGAGGGGTTGGTCATCGGTTCAGAAAAGCTCTGACTCAGAGACCGCCGTCGCGGTCGAGGTCATGTGCCACTCGGCCGTTTCTGCTCATGCAAATGTGAGAAGTGTTCGACCGAATACAAGCACAAGGAGTGCGCCTATATAGGGAATTACGCTGAATCTCGTTTAGCTATTCATTTGCGATATTCCTGTTGTTTTTATCCTTCCTGCTTCGCACTAGTCGGTCGATAGAATCAGGACAGGTCAGCTTTGCACGTTCAGCGCACTGGAATGAGCATGGGTGTAGATGGGCTGAAAAAGTTGTGGGGGAAATGGAGATTCATACCATAATAATCCACCTAAATCCAACCCTGGCTGGAATTCGGAATCATTGTATTTTGGATTCGGGGACTATTAATTATATATACAATGGACGTTGAGAGCAGAGACATTTCGGCCCCTGATCACACTCGCGTTTCTGCTCATGCAAATATGAGAAGTGTTCGATCGAATACAAGCACAACGAGTTTATAAATACACTGGACGTTGAGAGCAGACATTTCTTCACCAACTTAAAATTCGGTAGTGTAGGGGCCGATATTAACCCTCGCATTATCAGCGCTCTGGGGCAACAACGTCGTCGACGAAGGAGGTCGAGCCCACTCAATGGCCTTCGGAACTAAGCGCGCTAGTATAAAATTCAAGCGGCATTGGAGAGCCAGTTCAATTTAAGGTTCGATTATGTTTTACTAACAAAAATAGGCCACGTACGTGATCTGTTAGGAATAACACTTGGTTTCGGTGACAAAAAGTCACGCTACTCGGACCAATGTTTGTGATTTTCGGCGGTATCCGAGATACCGTTATCGTTTAAACTATGAATGTGCATACACGAAATAAAATACTCAGAAGTGTGTCAGTGAGCCAAACACGACGCATACGAGATGTTATCTCTCAGTGGTATCAACTCATATTCCTTCCAAAGAAAATATAACTTGATGGTAGTATTCTAAGCCAACAGTACATGCAGAGCCGTGGTCACCTCTGGATTTCCTCCCCTTTCATTCACACCGATGCCCTATATAATCAGTATATTCGGCCAGGAGGTCCTTGGTCAAAGTCACACGCGTCGTGTATATTTCGGTAGGCAACGCATGCACCGTAGCCTTCGGCAGTGAAACAACATAGGTATGCCGTGGGATGCATCTTCCAACTTTCATGAAATTCCTGATTACACCTGTGGCGTTGCATGAACAAAAAAAATCGATCTCCAACTCTCCCGTCGTCCGTGTCCAAAGTCGGTGGTGGCGCCCATGACTCAAGTCACTCCAGAACGAGAACATTTCGAGCTTGCACGCTGGTATACACCTAGTCTTAATTCGTTTTAAGTGTAATCTCTGTGTATGCTCGTGAGTAATTTTCGCTCAACTCCATGCTATTCATCAGCCCAAGGTCGGAAGCACTGCGCCACGGGGCATACTTGAAGAGATCTTCACTCACTAGCGAGGACGGCGGCGACAAAATGCACGGGGAATGAATAAGTTGATCGGAATCGTCGAAATTTGTTAACATCGAAAATAATTAAATTTATTGATCACTATTATGGGAGGGGATTTTACAATTGGGGAAGGGGATTCCCCCCTCCCCCGAACCATTTTAGTTCACATGTTAAAATAAGCCTTGCTGCGACAAGCAGAGCCATAGCATCTAAGCTCACTTACATACCGTACAGAGGGCTGAAAGCTCGTGTACTTTTAGTACCTACTGCCGGTGGAACATCAGTATAAATATTGGTGGTGCCATGCAACAACAATATTGTCATTTCCATCCTAATGGTCGCCCAATACATTCATTCATTGAAATTGGAGACGGCACCAAACTCCTTTGAAGGAGAGATAAATGCTGCTCAATAAATCAAAGTACAACGTGTTATATTCCTCGATGAAAACACCGATATCTTTGGCTCTGTCAATGCACCACTAATAATGTTCACGATCTGACATTCGGTACCTATGCACCTTTGCTTGAAGACAAGGTGAGACGATTATAGTAACCAAATGCTCATATTAAGTAAAATATAATCACAAATTGGTCTAATTTATTTCTGGCATTACTGTTCTTCCGAGACAGAGTATATACACAGAGACATTTTACGCACATGATTTGTAGAACATGCTTTATGTGTCAAGCCGTCTACCAATATGGGCGAAAAGGTCTAATCATCGCCTAACTTCATGCAGCCAGTGGCGTCGCCACGGAATTCTTCTAGGGGGGGCAATGTTGGAAGGGGGGCCTCCTGCTCCCCCGAAAGGGGGCCTCCTTTTTTAGGCTCTTGGTATGGTTCAAGAATGGGAAACATGATTTCATATTGATGTCTTGTTTGTTCATGGCATGGTGCATCATTTACACAAAACGCAATAGCAATAATCTTTTTTCCCTGAGAACTGAGCCATACCAGGGTATAAATAAGTAAATGTGGATAAATACCTAGGTTCCAAAACAAACCAATGTCTTAACGCTTTCTCGACCAGAAGAATCTTCCCGTTGGCCTCTAGATTGCAGCGAGCGGGCGGGGCTGGTGCTGAACATATGGTGCCGAACTTAAAGATATCTCCAATTGATCAACCCACTTCTATGTCCACCAAATCTAACTGAATATAGCTAGATTCACCACTACTGTTAGTCATTCCCACCAGCTTGATGTCATAAGTAAGCTTAAACGATCATTTCTCAGTCCTAGGACGATAAATTCGCGAAGGTGAGAACAAGAAGTGGATTGAATTGGTTTTCTGATCGCCATCTTAGGGATTTATTCCTTTTTATAACATTTGGTGCTGGCTGTAAGGCACCTGGCACACAAGCTAAAATAATAAATCCTCAGCGAATAAATTCACGGCAAGAACAAGCATTGAACAACGGTGCATGAATGACAATGCAACAATGCAACAATGGCATGCATAAATATTGCAAAACTTTCAAATTCCACGCCGTCACGCCCATGGTTTTCACTGTGCTTCACCGTTTTGTAAATGACGTCGTTGAGATTGGTATTGAAGCTGGGAATGCAGGCTGTAATCACAGAAGACAAGTTTGTAGGAAGAAAATGCATTTATAAACATCATTCCTCCCAATTTGTATCGGGCATCGGTGTTGCTTTGTATGCTTGTGAGGGGGAATTTGCCCCCTCAATGTTGTCTTTGCCCCATATTTCTGAAAATGATTGGGAGACCAGTGGCGTACCTATATTTGCGTCAAGGGGAAGGGTGGGAAATGTATTTGGAGGGGACCGCCTACCCCATTAAAATGTCCTCGGATTTGGACCACTATTTTGTCAAAGGGGACCTTTTTAAATCAAATAATTAGTGATCAACTGAATTGTCACATGGATGGGCCTAATCGACCACTATCGCTTCTGATTCGTCGGATTTCAACCCTAACTCCCCCACCCTGTTAGAATGTTTTCTTTTGGTATCCCTTGATAAGTCACTTCACACTGCTGAATTTACACCTATACAAATCACTTAAAATGTAAAATTTCCCAATTTCAGACATTCCAGTTCATAGCGCCCGGTCGCCACGACGACAAGGTTCGGGCACATGCACACCCATCTTGCACATTCGGCGCATTCGCCACACTTCGTGCGATGCTACGGTTTCTGCTAGGCCTGCTGCATTTTGCTAATTGCTGCCACACGATAGACTTGCGCCATATTTGACGTGATGGAATGCTTCGTATGGACGTTCGCTGCGAAAATTAGATTAATTAAATTCGATCATTAGTTCCTTATTTCCAACATTTTATGGTGGCAAAGAAATGCGGATACCCGCTGAGCCTTCATGCATCTCATATCTTTGATTAAATATGCTCCCAGATTGGCTACCGGCCCGAGGCCCTGCCTCAGTGTTCTTTTGTTTTACCCGTTTCGTCTGTCTTCGTCTACGGATGTGTCTTAGGGCTTCAATTAATTTTTGTTAGGAGCCCAACACATTTTCGAAATCCCTGCTCGTTTTAGGGTTTTGTTCCTTTTTCGTGCCCCGATTATTTTTTTTAAGGTGTCGGGGCGCTTTCAAAGATCCCGATGTGTTTATTTAGTGCTCGGTCTTTTTGCTCGTTTTGGGACCATGCTGCTTTTTGCGGCTCCAGCCTCTTTTTCAGTCCCTTGTGCAGTCGAATGGCCCCTGTGTGCCTTGAGAGCTTCAGGTTTATCTTTTTTAGAGCTCCCGGTATGTTTATTTAAGGCTGCAACGCATGTTTTAAGGCCATGTCGCTTTTTGCGAGACTGTGCGCTTTGGAGGGCCAGTTGCACTTTCGGCCCCCGTTGTGCTCTTAGGGTCCCGCTGTGTTTATTTGGGGCTTCTGACGCACATTTGTGGGGCCCGAGTGTAATTTTGGGGCTTCGGTGCGATTTGTCTAGGTCCCAGCGCTACTTATCGCGCCCAGGCGCGTGGTTCCGGGGACCGAACGCTAGTTTCCTGGGCTGAACGCGATTTTTGTGGATCTCTTCTGAATTTTCTTTAAAGTCCGAGTCCCGGCATAATTTTTCGAGCCCCTGGCGCCATGTTTTTGTATCTCACCTCTTTTTTTTTCGAGCTCCGGTATGTTTTTTTTTCTGGACCGTACGCGACTTGTGAAGGCATCTGATGATATGTTTGGTGCTCCAGAGCCATTTTCCTGATCCGGACAGTATTTTTTTGGAATCCCTCCTTATTTTGGAAGGCTGCGGCTTGTTTTTTTTGGGGATACCAATGCGATTTTTGGGGTCACACTGTGCTTATGTGGGGCCCGAGGGGCCAATTTTGTGGAGCCCCGACGTGAATGTTTGATGCCCAGACCAAATTTGTTGGACTACCGACGGGAATTGTGGATCCCGAACGCGATATTTGGGGAACCGGTTCGAGTTTGCGGGACGCGTTGTACTTAGCTGTGACCCCAACGCGATCTTCGCGGTTCCTGTTGCAGATTTTCGGGCCTCGGAGCGAGTTTTCTGGGCCCGCCGTTTTTTTTTCGGGTCAGCCCCCTGCGCGAATTCTGGTGGACCGACGCGAATTTTTGTGACCCCAGCGCGACTTTTGGGGCCTCGGCACGATTCTTGGGAGTTTATCCCTCTTATGAGATAGGGGACATTTTCCCCTTTGATATGCCACTGCGGCCACCGAAGGGTTTTTTTTTCAGCCGATGGCGCCTTTCGGAGTGTAAAAGCCCTCCGGGTAATTTTTTCCGGACCTGTTCTTAAGTTCCCTGTGCTGGCGTCGATTCGATGGAGTCTCGGTGTGAACTTTTTGGACATCGAGTTCTATCTTTTTAAAGGTCCTTATGTGATTCTTTTGTGTCCCGGGACGATTCTTCGGTCTCCCAGTACGATTTTTTCCCTCGATGCCCCGACACGTTTTTTTCTGGTGCCCAAAGGATTTTTGTGGGACTGACCCGATTTTTGATGCCATAGAGTGACATTCCGGTTGAAAATTTATATGTTAGGGCAGCTGCAACTTTTGGAGCCTGGCGTGACCTATTGGGCCCTCCGTGTGACTTTCAAGGGCTGCGACGCGACTTTTTTTTAGTTCAATGCAATCTCTTGTGACCCGACGTCATTTGCTTGGATCCCTAGCGGGAGTTTTAGCGACCTCGACACTTTTTGGGCGTCCAACACGTTTTGGAGGCTTTTGGCGTCATTGTTAGGGCCCCAGAGTGGCTATCCATATCCCCGGATTGTTTTTCGTCGCCCCGGCTTCATTTGTGTCCCAATGAGACTGTTAGGGAATGGTACGACCTGTCGTGTCCCAAGCGTGATTTTCATGGTCCGGGCGTTACTTTTTGGTACCCCCAGGCTCAGCGTGATTTTCAGGGGCCCCGGCCGGCTCTTTTTGGGACCATGTCGTGGTTTTCGAGTACCCAGGCACGACTCCTACAATTTCTTAGGGGATTCTTGCAAATCATAGGCCTCCTCTCGCGTCTTAGGGGTCTAATCCCATTTCCTGGAGCCTCTTTACCAGTTTGGGATACCTTCTCTTGCCCTACCTACCCTCCTCCATATTCAATGGCCCCCTCTCCCGTCTTGGAGGGCCTCCTCCTACATCCTGGGGCTCATTTAACATGGCATGGGCCTCCTCTCATGTTCCAGGGCATCCTCTGCCAAATTAGGGGCCTCCTGCCACACCTCGTGGGCCTCCTCCTTTGTTGAAGATGCCCTCGTCTTGGGGGCATCTTCAATTTTGGAAACCTCACCTCCTTCCCATACCTGCTACCACTCACATCTTAAGGGCCTCCTCCCATTTCCTGGGAACTCCTTCTGGTCTTCGGGGCCTCATTCGGCCCTGGAGACCTATTCCGTCTTGAGGGACTCCTCTCGAGTCCGGCAGAGACCTCCTTTTCTCTTCTAGAGACCTTTTTCCTTTTTTCCCCCTTTTTTTCAAATTAGGGGCCTCCTCTCACGTCTTGGGGGTCTCCTGCTCTGCGTTTTGTTTCGATCTTTGCCCATTTTAAGGGTGGCCTCTTATCTCCTGGTGGACTCCTCTTCTCTCCCAGGTGCCTCCTCTTCCAAATTATAAGCAACCTTTCCTATCTCAGTTTCCTTGTCATTTCCTGGGGACCTTCTTACCAGTTTTGGAGCCTTCTTTCTCGCCTGGCAGTCATCCCTCTTATCTATTGACCTTTCTCTCCTATTTTAGGGGCCTCCTCGTTCACCATGGGGTCTTATTTCCAATCTTGTGTCGTCCTCTTCCGAATTAGGTGTCTCCTGCCACGTTTCTGGATCATCCTTTTCTATCTTGGTGGAACCGTACCAGTTTTGGGGCCTGTTTTTGCGTCTCCGAAACCTCATTTCATATCCACTGGCTTTCTGTTCCGTCTTAGGGCCTCCTCTCATTTTCTGGGACCTCTTTTCCCGTATTTGAGCATCATTTGCAATCCTGGGGGCCTCCTTTGCAATCATGGAGGCCTCCTTTGTAATCCTGGGGGCCTCCTTTGCAATCCTGGGGGCCTCCTTTGCAAACCTGGGACTCCTTTGCAATCCTGGGGGGCCTCCTTTGCAATCCTGGGAGCCTCCTTTGCAAACCTGGGGGCCTCCTTTGCAACCTTTGGGGCCTCCGTGCCAATTGTCGGCATTCTCTTGATTTCTGGGGCCTTCTATCCTCTCCTAGGTGACTCCTTTTTCAAATTAGGCGCCTTCTCTCACGTCTTGGAGGCCTCATCACCTGTGTTTGGAGCCTGATTATCCTCTTAGAAGGGTACTTTTGTGTCATTGTCCCAAATCTTCTCTCATAGGGTCATCCCCTTCCAAAATATGGGCCTCATCTGGCTGGTTTCAGTGGCCTTCTCTCATTCCTGCGGAGACCTTCTTACCCATCTTGGGGCTCCCTCTTGCGTCCGGAAAAATATATCCTATCATTACTTATTTTCTATTGTAGGGACCTCCTCTTCCATCTTGGGGGCATCGTTTTCCAAATTAAGAATATCCTGCCACCAATCGGAAGCCTTCTTGTCCAACCTGGGTGGCTTCCTACCCGTCTCGGTGGCATCCTTTTCGTCCTGGGACCTCCTCCCAAGCTCTGTCCTACGTCGCTTATTAGGACCTGATTAGATTTCGCGGGAGCCTCGTTGCCAGTCTTGGGGCCTCCTTGACAGCATGATATTCTGTGTCGTCGGCCTCCTTGCTCACCTTTTTCCCTGTGCATTTTCGGATAGGGGCCTCCTCAAATTTCAGGGGGGGGGGCAGTCTCACGGCAGGAGGGGCGACTGCCCCCTCTGCCTCCCACCCCCACCAGGTGGCGACGCTTCTGCATGCAGGGATCATATTTAAGAGAATATGATAGTGTATTAATATGAATTTTAAATACGACCGATACTTGGACTTAAGTGGTGATTATAACCGAAATATATTCGACCAATTTGTAAGTCTATTTTACTTTATATGAGCATTTGCTTACCTTTTATAATCGGCTTTAATTCAACAATGTTTAACACAGCTCTCCACAACATTATTAAAAACAATGTGATTGAATCATGTGCTGGCAACGCCAATAATTTTATGAAGCTTCTAACTATGCCTGGACATATACATATAATCTGGCTACCACCGATTCGCTTGTGACTGAGAACAACTTCGCTTTGGCACTTGCCTTTCTATGCCTCTTAATTTTGTGAAGACGTGGCTACGTTGCTGGAGAACTGATACAAGTATATTCGTTTATGTTACTCATCGTAGAATTTCCTCAGCGAGCGTATCCATGGCAACCACGATAAACAAACCTGCGTTGGCGCGGCGTGCACTAAAGTGGCGCGGTTGGCGGTGTCGACGAGCAAACTGTCGTTAGTCGATGATCCCGCTGCTCTGTGTGTGTCGGTCGGTGTCTCTTGATATCGATACTCATTTTGCATTTTTCACATGGACGTCCTTCTGCTTTTTTATTTCAGAGGAGCGTCAGGTCATCAGTGACAGTCAATACTCCAAGCCCTTTCTAGAACTGCCATTGGGCAAAAAGTGCCCTTCTACTTGTTATTATTGCTTGTGTCGACAGCTACGATGGAGTACACTTCTTCCGGCCTGTATCCGTTTGCAGCTTTCATATTGTTGTAGTTTGAAATTGTAATGTTTTACTCCTCAAGTAAGTAGCTTCACCTTGCGGATTGCAAACAGTTTGACGATGTCCATCGCCGAAGTAAAACTGCAGCACATCTTCGGCCTTCGAAATGACATACCAAATAATGTATGGTACTGTGATGATCAAAACATAATTTATCCTGTGGGCTCCACGATTCTTAGCTACAATGTTTTGCACAAGCATCAAACACATTACGATGACCTAAGGAAGTTAAGAAATTTGAAGAACTTCGCATTGAGCCAAAACAAGTAAGTGTACTAACCCCATGCGTTGATTTCTACCGTGGGCGGAAACAGGTGAAAGGGTGCTGGGGCATGTGCCCCCCATCATGGGGAGGTGGCGCCCTCCGGCCGGGAAAAGCGCCCCTTCAGAAGCCTCCAGTGCACCCCTTCGAATTTTTCAACCAGGGGCTCCCTGCAAAGCAGGGTTAAAATAATGGTTTTTCGTTAGGTGTGAGATGTCGAAACGAGCACAGTAGGATGTCAAAAATGTATCATGTAATTAGTGTCATTTAAAATGCTTTTGATGTCTCAGACTCAAATTTGAGCTAATGGTGTAGATACTTATGACTGTACCTTTTTCATTTGTTTTGAGATGCATAATTTAAGAAGAGCTATATTTGGGATAGAGATAATAACTATGCTATAAACTGGTATTGTATGCCACATCACATTACAGGTAATCCCTTTATCTGAAATTGCATTGCGAAGTGTTCGTGTATCATCATTCCTTTTCGAGAGCATGCACATGCTACTTATAAACGAGATACTGTTAGAAAGGAGACGCGAAGACTTCATAAGCATGCATCAAGGAGCAGAATGTCAATACTTCTTGGAGAAGGATGTCGGTTGAGCGTTCAGAAAGTGGTACATTCCACCCTATTTCACGAATAATTTATCATTGCGACACATGTTTGCAAATCTTCATCACATCTTCGTCGGTTGGATTCGAAGGGTGAATATTTATTTTGAAGATACATATATGTACAAGTTACATGCAGATGTTCAAAAATGTGAGGGTGAATCGCAGCAGACATACATCCCACATATTTAGATAAAACAAACCTACTCAAACTGGGGCCTGGCGTCCAATTCTTAGAAATACGTTCGGTGAGGGGGGCGGGGAAGTAACACACCTCCACTGTGCGTGGAAGGTGCTGCTGACAGAAGAGGGGTTCAAGTCAGACAACCTATTTTCAGGGTGCTGTGACATAACTTTGGCACTGGAGGCAGTGACAACAATGATATGACCAGGGCAACACACCCAACATGGAAATAACTGGATTGACACCGTGCTAATGGTGAAACACATGGAAAAGTTGGGAGGAGCCTATTCTGCTTTTGTTTTCCCCATGCTCCAGACCAACCGTAATCTGGGTTGCACTTACAATTTGTGATCCTAGATGAGGAGAGGAAAATGGTTGGATGATCGAATATGGGGAGAATGTTTATCTTCAAACCTGTGACATCACAACCAAACCAGCCAATGCATCACAGTGCCTGTAACACTTCCTGGCTGAACATGCTTTCTATGGTTACCACAGATGTGTGGTGTCAGAGTTGGTGGCCAGCGACAGATGGAACTGATACCAGCCATGACAGACTAAACAATAATATGCAAGGAGGCATTTGTAAGCACTGTTACAATTCCATTCAGGTAACTGTTCTCAACATTGTTATCCATGCTTACACTGTCGGTGTCAATGCCAATATTTGAAAGGTGTGGCAGTTGTGATGAAATGTAGGTTTGTCTGTTTACATTCTGAGCTTTTATGATATATGATTCTATGATCGAGGATTTACAGAATTGAATAACATATTGCGTTGAAAGAAATATTACAATATTCTGCATCATTTGGTTCCATGTATTTTACTAGTCACTATGTTATTTATTCGAGAATATTTTATCACTTAATCACCATTGGAAATACATCATATTATTCTGGAGTATCTACCTTGTTCTATCTCTGAATGTCACTATAAAATCTAATCATTTGCAAAGCAATCACAAATTCTTGTCTGAATTACACTATTTGTGGTTACAAACCAAGACCTTTGCGAAATGTGATTTAACACAGTTTGTAATTTGCATCACATTGTTCCAAAACTGTGTGAGTACAAAAGCAAAAGTGAAATTGGCTTCAGGCCTTGTCAATCTGCTTACACCATGTTTTATAATATAGTTCACTGGCATACCTGCAGGCTTATTACAAATACCAATAGGCACCAATAGCCTGGTCCCAGGCTATTGATCAGTCACCAAACTCATCCTCCTGTAATGTTGAACTCTATAATTTGGAGAGCAAACCAGATGAGGGAGAGTCAAATTGAATATCAGTATGTAAATCCTTGAAAGTGATCGCCTCCACATGTGTGCAGTGCGAAATAATGTGGGATTATAATATTAATATGGGATTGGATACTCATCCCATTGAGATGAGCAAGGGATATCTTGTGTATGATGCCAGAGCAGTGTTAAAATAATGGTTTTTCGTTACGTGCGAGATGTCGAAACGAGCACAGCAGGATGCCGAAATTTGTCATTGAATTAGTGTCATTTCAAATGCTTTTGATGTCTAATACAACGAAGAATGACTGTTAGATGCTCCTGGGTTTTAGACATGGCGTGTAAAGAAAATATACGACCTTCAATATACCAGGAGGTGCTGAGTTGACATCAAAAGTAACGATAAAGATTATACTTTATTGCTCAACGTTTCGGCCAGGGGCCATCGTCAGGGGCTTTTGATGTCTTTCAGACTCAAATTTGAGCTAATGGTGTACTTATGACTGAACCTTCATCAGGTGTTTTGATATTCATAATTTAGGAAGAGCTCTATTCGGGATAGCGATAAAAATACCTATGCTATACAATAGTACTGCATGCCATATTGCATTATGAATAATCCCTTTGCCCGAAATTGCGTCGCAAAATGTTGTGTATCACTATCCCTTATCGAGAGCATGATCATGATACTTATGAACGAGGTACTGTTATAAAGGAGTCACGAAGAACTCATAACCACGCATCGAGAAACAGGATGTCGATACTAATTGGAGATGGATGTCGATTGAGTGTTCAGAAAGTGACATATTCCACCCTATTTCACGAATAATTTAACACTGGCCTCCATAGAGAGTGCCCCGTGCCAATTCCTGGATTCGCCCCTGATTCCTATCTACTATCATATTATCCGAACTGTATCCGATTTAAATCTTAAATTTAAATGTGGATTTACATACAGACTCAACTTTTTACAAAATATTGTTCGCATTGATGACAATGTGGAACCTATGCGGATCCGGGGCTTGGAGACCCCCCTTGCTCGAGCAGGGTGGAGCTCAGCCCTCCCCCCGGTGGGAGCTAAGGGTACCTCACGGATTTCGATATGTAAGTACTCGGAGACTATTTTGTATTCCTAAGCTATTAAAAGATTCATGTTGCTGGTGGACTTCAACTTTGCAGTTAATATTAAACGATATATGCATACCTATAGCTCTAAGCATGGTAAATCTACCAGTGTCCCTGGGCGTATCTTGAAATAGAGAAGAAAGCAAAGTTGGAAAGGTATCATGATGAAATTTCAATCAGTAATTATTGACTAAATGGGAAAAAAATATTTATGCCTGACCAAAGACGAAAATTTCTAGAATAATTCACCAGAATAGAGACAAAGAATTCCCCAATTGAATTACTTAATTTTAGTTTATTTTGCACTTAAATTCAAACAAACTCGGAACACTTTAGAAGATAATTGAATAATATCTCACCTAATATTTTACCCGATGGTTATGGATAGATTTAATAGCCATCGTACTTTAGTCTAAGATAGATCAGGTGTTTTGTTTCACCGGTTGGATGAGTTTGTCGCATTATGCGATTTTGAGCTATAATTTCCAAGTGTAACTAGGAACCAGTTTTTTTTATTAGAGGGCGCTGTCCAAGAGCCATCATTACATTGTATTTTTCTTAGAACTTACAGGTTTTGCATAAAGCATTAATCAAGGGCGTCGGAACGTATCTCGGCAGGATGGGTAGGGACGCAGCCGTAATCAGACATGGATTGTTTTTCGGTGGCATAGTGGCTGCCGTTGGCGACAATTTGTTGCCACTCACGCGACTAATTTGTGTTCTTCAACGTTTAGTCATGTGGAAACTGTACTACCCGGTTACAAAGCTGCGCACGGATTTTGGATCGGGGCGAGGAGGGCTTAGGTTGATTGTATCGTGCAAGGTCATAGGGGTAGTATGAAATTTCAGAAACCTGACTCCTTTCCACTGAAAATGAGCCCACATGCTGCTTCCAACATTCGTTTGTGTGACACAATCTTCCACATGATTTTTCGTGAGCGACAAATATCAGTATTTTTTACCTTCGGCTTGACCTCCGGCTGTACTTCCGGGAGTTAGGCAATGTGTATATTGTGGGTGTATCTTGGTTATACGATATCAATAATCAATGCACAGGGCTGGAAGAAGCCAAATCACTTCATACTAGCCGTCAGACTGTAAATGAGCAAGCTGGTCGCAACGATGTTAGACAAGTTGTGCTATATTTAGCAGGTTTTTTATTAATAAAAAACTACTGGAAAACGTTATTTGGTCAATTTCCACGTATCCCACTGCCCTGCGGTTGCTACAATTATCAAAAGTATGACTGTTTCTGCTGACTGCGGAATAAGTAGGCTTTCTTAATGTTAGTTAGTAACCCGAGCCAGACCAGGGAGGGAGGGGTGTAACCCCGTTCCGTCGGCCTTTTGCAGTATGAATTGAAAACGGCTCGTGCGAAAGCGCCGCAGTATTTGGTAGCTTTTGGGGCGTTGCGTGCAGAGATCGCAGCTCACACTTTCGTGAGGAACCCTGAGTGCCAAGAATGTCATGGAGACCTCGCGTGCGAAACACGCCTAAAATTTATGGTATGTCGTGGCGAAAATCCCAAAATTTGGTTGATCTGGTTTAATTGTTTGGGCAAAAAGGGAGGGAGAAGGCGGCGCACCCCTTGACTACGCCTCTGATTGCTCGTCTTTTGATGTAAATTTTTAGTTTTTAGCTTTAGCTATTTTGGTTTTTAATGCAGTTTACATCGAACGTTTTGGCCCCGCGCGTATTGTGCGGTAGATAAGTTCGCGTTTTCATCCAGCATCTTACAGAAGTGATAAAATGCAATGAAACTCTGCGCACACACATATTCATTGCAGAAACATTGGCATAAATATGTTTGCCAGGTCAGGTCATGCCACTAGCCTGAGACGATTGTTCGTGAACATGTTCCGGAGTATCTCCGCAGATTTTGCGACTTTTCAATTTTCTCTGCGCTGTGACGACTGCGAACATGGATAGATCAGCGCGTACGGCAGCTGTTGTGTCTGGTGACACCGGCTGCCGGCCATGGCTGTCAGTCTGCACTATTCCACAGAAGCGCTGGCGTCCGTGCCAAGTCAGCGCGCGCTGCGGCGTGGCCGCATCACCAGCTCTGACGCCTACCGTTGCAGGCGGTACCTGGCCGTTTGCGACGCGCCGGACAAGCCCAACGTGTTCATCTATGACTTGTCGACCGGCAAGCGTCGCAAGACGCTCTACTGCACCGAGGTGCAGTCGCGCGCGGTGGTGTCGCTCGGCTTCTCCAGCGACCACAAGTACGTGCTGGTGCTGGGCGGCAGCCCCGACTACACGCTGGTCGTCTACCTCTGGGAGAAGGGCAAAATTGTCACCACGCTCAAGCCCAACATGCCCAACACATGGGCGGCAGTTAACCAGGTATGTCGCCGCTGGTGTGTGCCGGCTCTCTCACGTGCCATTGTTCTGCAGGCGGCTACCTGGTATCTAGCTCCGAATCGGCATGGTATTAATTGTGGGTGGGATGGGGCGTCGTATTTTCTAAAGTTCATATTTCATAGCGTTCATAATTAATAAATTGGAAGTAACTTGCAAAAATTGTAAGTCAATTTCTAAATCAACCCGGATAGGAGTCGTTCGTATTTTCTAAATTTCATAATTTCGAAATTGGAAGTTAACTTCCAAAAGTCGGAAGGTTAGGTTAGTGCTATGCTAGGCTAGGCTAGGTTAGGTTATTAATGCAGAAACTCTTCTGATGCATATGCACTATGTATATGAACTATGTTTATGTCTATGTATATGAACTCAATGTATCTATGTATATGAACTAAATGTATGTCTACGTCTATGTCAATATCTATATATTTTCTATGTCTATACCTATGTCTATGTCTACGACTATATCTATGTTTATGTCTATTTATATGCCTTCGTTTGATACCTATCATGTCTGTGGACTATTTTCTCTCAGAACAGCCGGCCTTTTGGAACGCAAGCTCCGTTGATGAGGGTAACCTTCCGTCTCTGCCATTCTCAGCTGCGGTTTTCTGTGACCAAATGTGCATTATCGGACGAACTGTAAACACCAGCCTGTATGTTTGGCTCTTGTGACCCCTCTGCGCCCGGTTATGCCTGCTGACTGTGCGGTGATTTGTGCGGGTGTCACCGGTGGTGGTGGTGGGGCAAACCTTGCGTCAGCAGTGAAAGCTCGCCGTCGGCTAGAGAAGTCGATCCAGTTTGTTTAGACGACCCCATCCGCCTTAGTTAGCAACCGACCACAGCATGTCTCGCTGAGCTGGGCAGCGTTTCGTGTCTCAAAAGCAAATTGAATGCAGTAGATCTGCTTCCCGGTCAATTTTGTCCCCTTGAAATCAAAGGATACGCTCTGTTTGCCACTTGTTTTGGAACGATATTGGCATGCCTGGTCGTCGGACAAGCGAGCGCAACAGAAATGATTAAGTACACCAGCATCTAGCAGCGCACCATTTTGATGAAACATCCGGAGTTACTGCTCCTGCATGGGAGTCATTCTGCTCCTGGGGTGAATCTGTACAAGTGTTGCTCACGCTCCGATACGATGTGGATGGCAACTACCAGAGGCGTGTGGGTACAACTGAATCAAACTCACCGTTACAGCCACACAACAGCCTGTTGGATCTTTTGACCAATCGGTCGTTCTGCACGGCGCCAATCACGGAAGAATCACTGAGTTTCTCATCAAATGTAGTTAGGATATGCTGTGGTTCCCTAATGTTGACATTTTTCAAATGAAGAACAATTTTGATTAGGTCTCAGTAACCGTCAAAGGGCATTGGTTGGGTATTCCGTTGGTGTGCGAATGTGACGAATCAGCCATGGTCTGTGCAACAGTGTTGACGTGTTGCTGACTGTGGCGTAGCTAATGGACGGGTCGAAGGAGAGCGAGTGTGCTCCCGTGTGTATATGACAAAATGGCGCTGACTGGCACACTTAATGGTCTGTCGAAAGCAGTAAAATATGTAGTATAAATGTCGTGGAACAGCAATGTCGCGTAGTAATGGTGTGTGGAGCGGCAAAGTATGTAGCACTAATGCCTTATAGTAGGGGTGTATATGCGCAATGTCGGTAGAGTAAAGCCACTTGCAGTCATGTCGAGTAGCATGAATGTCGCGTGGAGATAATGTCAGTACCAGTACAACCTGTAGCAGCAACGTGAACAGTGATGTCACGTGTAAGAAATATCGGCAGCAGTGACGACTGCAGCAGTAATGACGTGTAGCAGTATTATCGCTTATAGGTAATGTCGAGAGCAGTGTTGTCCGTAGCAGGAGTGTCGTGGTAGTTTTGTTGTCAGCAGTAAATGCGGCAGTGACGCGTAACCCACCAAGAGAGGGCAGTGACGGTGGATGGGCGCATTTTCTGCCCGCAGCATTTTTGCGTCCGATCTCGTGTTTTCGGTGTGGCAGGTGGTGCTGTCCGCATCTCGCCCTCTCCAGCGCTGCCGACGGCGCCTCAGACAGTGACGTCAGATGTGTGTGGGGTGGTGGGTGGTGGGTGGGGGCATGTGCACTGCCGCGCGAGACGTGTCGCCCGGTGCCGTGTCGTGACGTGACGCTTCTGCGCGGCAGGCGGTCTACAGCCCGGCCGACCCGGCAGTCATGGTGGTGATTGGCCACCACCTGCTGAAGCTGCTGCGGCTCACCGAGGGCTCGCTGCGCCAGTTCGGCCACCAGCGCGTCGAGAACACCAACTACCTGTGCGCCGCCTGGGCGGGTGAGGGCTGCCGGCGCCGCGGCAACCGGCGCCGACTGACACGGCCCAGTGACGTCACTGGGCGCCGACCTGACGTCACTAATGGAATTGCGCTGCAGCTGTGCTGGGAGCTATGCGCTCAGCTCCCGCTTCTCCCAGATCTGTGTGCGCAATGGCACAATGCCGGCTTGCGAATCGCGATGCGGAATAGCTAGTTGGGAGTAGTCGCTGACGGCTGCAACGGGGGTGGTCGCATCTGCCGGGAGCGAGGTGCCTAGCACCGTCGTCTTCAGTCGGGGTGTAGTCACGTCTCGCCACAAGTGGCACGCGACAGAGCACGCAAGCGCATGCACACCTGACCGCCTGCGACACGGACAATGTTTGACTTGACGTCTGTCCTGAGTGTCCGGCCCGCCCGGTGACCCGACGAGCAGCGGTTTAGCTGTTCTGTGATTTGGACCTTCTCTGCTCTGCTGTTTCATCTAATTAACCCTCTCCGTCTTTCCGGTTATATCGTCACACCCCGTCTCGGGGGGGGATTGATACATACCCCCTCTAATCTCCAGACTGAGCGTCGTACGAAAACGAAAAGGTGTCATCGGAAAGCGCTCGACGAGTAGGGTCAGACACCACCCCCAACATTTTATCCCTCAAAAGTGACGTCACTAGGGGCCTAGGTTTTCACGACTTCCATCATGTTCTTGGCTCTTGGGAGTTCATTTCGGGTGAGATTTGAAAAATATATGTATATATATATATATATATATATATATATATATATATATTTGGTATCAGGACAGGAAGGCAAAATCGTCCATGGGCCTAGTTTTTTGCTCACCCAAAAATCAAAATTATTTATTTTTTTTTACATTTCAAAATTTTGAGTTTTCAATTTTCTTTAATTTTTATTTTTCTAATTGGTAGAGCGGACCGAAAAACGTTCGAAGTCAACTTGCACTCATAAAAATGCTTACTTTAGCCAGAATTTTCGATTTTAGCCCAAATGAGCAAGTATGCAAAACTAATAGGTAATCAACAACGGAAAAAAATAGAAATTCCTCTGGTGCGTTTTGTTTCGTCTCTAAAGATAAGCAAATGCTGAAAGTTTCATTAAAATATCTTTATCCGTTAAAGCGTGACGACTGGTTGAACTTTTCTGGAGGTGACCTCACTTCGCCTTGACTAACTCGTTGACCCTAGATGACCTGACCTCAAAATTTTGACAACATGCCAAATTGATGTGGGAAAAGGTATGCCAAATTTCGGCGCGCTGCCCCGCGCCGTTCTTTCACTGTCTGCGGAAACCCTTAGGGAGAGGGTGAGGGCATATGACCCCCCCCCCGCCCCCCGAGACGGCGCGGGTTAACGCGAGGTTGTAATAGCCACAAGTCCATCGTTAATTACCTCAATAAAAAGTATGTTTCTGTATCTGTATCAGCGTGGCCAGGCGAAGCCGTGCGTGACCTGTGGTGACCTGCGGTGACCTGTGGTGACCTGTGGTGACCTGCGGTGACCTGTGGTGACCCGCGGTGACCCGACGTCAGGTGCCGCCCGGCTGCTGGTGGGCACCGACCAAGGCCGCGTGGTGCTGTACGACTCAGCCGAGCTGAAGGCCGAGTTTCGGCTGGGTGACGCGGCGGCGCGGGTGGCGTCGCACGAGTCGGCCGGCCGGCGCTCCAACAGCGGCGGCCCGGTCGCCACCCGCTCCGGCTCAGAGGGCTCCGGCGCCGGCACGCCCGTCACCTGCATCGTCACCTTCTCCAAGGTGAGGGCCACTTGGCCGGCGTCGCCACCTTCTCCAAGGTCAGTGGCAGCTGGTCGGCGTCGCCACAGTCTCCAAGGTCATTGGCAGCTGGTCGGCGTCGCCACCGTTTCCAAGGTCAGTGGCAGCTGGTCGGTGTCGTCACCATCTCCAAGGTCAGTGGCAGCTGGTCGGCGTCGCAACCTTCTCCAAGGTCAGTGGCAGCTGGTCGGCGTCGCCACCGTCTCCAAGGTCAGTGGCAGCTGGTCGGTGTCGTCACCTTCTCCAAGGTCAGTGGCAGCTGGTCGGCGTCGCAACCTTCTCCAAGGTCAGTGGCAGCTGGTCGGCGTCGCCACCTTCTCCAAGGTCAGTGGCAGCTGGTTGGCGTCGCCACCGTCTCCAAGGTCAGTGGCAGCTGGTCGGTGTCGTCACCTTCTCCAAGGTCAGTGGCAGCTGGTCGGTGTCGTCACCGTCTCCAAGGTCAGTGGCAGCTGGTCGGTGTCGTCACCTTCTCCAAGGTCAGTGGCAGCTGGTCGGTGTCGTCACCGTCTCCAAGGTCAGGGACATCTGGTCGGCGTCGTCACCTTCCCGCCAAGGTTGGAGTAACTATTCCTTTTAACTATAGAGCACTATTAACCATGCAAGTAACTGTTGCATTTATTATATAAAATTAAATTTAAAATTCACTATAGAGTATCTTTTGCACCTATTCTAACTTGCAATGCAATTCAGGTTAGAGTAGCCTGCATTGCATTGCAAGATCGCGGTTACCTGCGTCGACACCTTTGCATGACTAAAGTCACCTCCGTGGTAGCCTTCTCCAAGTTCAGAATCGCCTGCGGATGAGGCATGCGCTCCTGCATCCCGCGTTGAGTCCCGCTCGCACGGTGGTCTGCTGGCGGCCGGTGTCCCTCCTGGCAGTCGGTCGGGTGTTGCCCGTCCCTCCTGGCAGCCGGTCGGGTGTTACCCGTCCCTCATGGCAGCCGGTCGAGTGTTACCCGTCCCTCCTGGCAGCCGGTAGGGTGTTACCCGTCCCTCCTGGCAGCCGGTAGGGTGTTACCCGTCCCTCCTGGCAGCGGGTCGGGTGTTACCCGTCCCTCCTGGCAGCCGGTAGGTCCCTCCTGGCAGCCGGTAGGGTGTTACCCGTCCCTCCTGGCAGCCGGTAGGGTGTTACCCGTCCCTCCTGGCAGCCGGTAGGGTGTTACCCGTCTCTCCTGGCAGCCGGTCGAGTGTTACCCGTCCCTCCTGGCAGCCGGTCGGGTGTTACCGTCGTGCGACAGCTGGGGCTTCCCGCGCCACCTCTTCTTGCCTTCCAGTTACTGACGCAAGCGTCGGCTATAGATTATGCTGTTGTGTGGACGATGTTTTTTTGCGGTAGCAATGGACGGTCGGGGGTAATCTGCACATGGTCTGGTGCAGTCGTGGTGTATTGAAGTATGCGGACTGAGTTGGGTTGGGCATGCCCGGATGAAGCCCGCTGCGCACGGCGTCCGTTTCATATTGTACGGATGTCCGACAGGCTTCAGTCGCCTGTAAGACTGCCTGCGGGCATCCGTTTTGGATGGATGCGATGTGCAACGGCGACCCTGGAGATGCAAATTAAGTGCGTCTGATGTCCGTTATGTGTGTTTGTCACCTTTTCCTGAAGCTTCTGTGAGACTTCTGTGAGGTTTCTGTGAGGCTTCTGTGAGGCTTCCGTGAAGCTTCTGTGAGGCTTCTGTGAGGCTTCTGTGAAGGCCCAATGTGACCCGGTCACGCCACAAACGCACCTCTGACGTCCGTCGAGAACACATCGGGACAGAGCACTCGCGATTCTCGATTTTTATGTTCCGTTTCAAGCGAGCGTCAGACGGCCATAGAACTTGAAACGAGCGCAGTGTGTAGCGGGCTGGAGACCCAAGTTAACTTACTCCGGTCGAAGATCCTAGGGGGCGTACGGCTTAGATATTTTCTGGGTAGTTGACATTCTTCGGTGATTTTTTTCTGTTCCCAGCAGATATTTTGTGGGTTTTGTCACTTCTCCGTCACGCGTCCACCAATCCTGACAGTTCGTGGCACGCGTATTCAATACACCTCACACCATTCCCCAAACCGTGTACCGTGCACGTGCATTCTCCACGCCTCAACAGCCTTCCCCAAACCGTGTACCGTGCAAGTGCGTTCCTCAGGCCTCACATTCTGCTCCAAACCGTGTGCCGTGCACGTGCGTTCCTCATATCAAACCGTGTACCGTGCCGTTTCCCCAAGCCCCACAGCCTGCCCCAAACCGTGTACCGTGCACGAAGCACGCTATTCAAGCTATGCCTCCGACAGGGCTTCGTGGCGGTGTGTGGCGTGGGTGTCGCCCACGTGTTCGACCGTGCCGAAGACCAGACGACCGAGTTCTACCGGCTGCTGCGGACCGTGCACGTGCCGCAGGACCCCGGCCGGCTGGTGGCGCCGGCCGACACGCCGGAGGGCATCACCGGGCTGGCCGTCAGCCCTTCCGAGGAGACGCTGGTCGCCGCCTCCACACGCAGCCAGCTCTACGTCATATCGATGAGCAGCGTCTTCCTCAGCAGCAAGGTGGGTGGTGTGTTCATCAACAGCAAGGTGGGCGGTGCGCTACTCAGCAGCAAGGTGAAACGTGTGCTATTCAGTAGTAAGTTGGGCTGTGTGATCCTCAGCAGCAAGGTGGGCCGTGTGCTCGTCAGTAGAAAGGTGGGCCGTGTGCTCGTCAGTAGAAAGTTGGACCGCGTGTTCCTGAGCCGCAAGTTGGGCCGTTTGCTGTTCAGCAGTAAGGTGGACCGTGTGTTCCTCAGCAGTAAGGTGAGCTGTGTGTTCCTCAGCAGGAAGGTGGATCGAATGTTCCTGAGCTGCAAGGTGGGCCGTGCGCTCATTAGCAGCAAGTGGAACGTGTGCTCAGCAACAAGTTGGGCCCGTGTGTTCCCCCAAAACAAGGTGAACTATCTTCTGGGGTGAGACAAGCCGTGTCTTCTTCAGCAGTATGGTGATCAGTGTCGGCCCCAGCAGCAAAGCGAATGTTGTGTTTTCAAAAGCAATGCAAATCGTGCTCCTCAGCAGCAAGGTGAGCAGTGTCTTTCATATCCACACTTTAGCACTGCCATTTACGTGGCACTGCTCTACACCCTTCTAAGCTCAAATCCTGCACAGGACAAAACCTCGGGGTTCGTATCCTCTCAAACTGGTCTATGACTGTTCAGCTTTTGGATTGCAGTATCGCAAGTCACTCTGGCCTGTTCATCAATGCATTCGCATGAATACGATCGGGAGAGGAGGGTAGGGGGTGGGGATGGAGGGTGGGATGGCAGTTGTTACCTGCCGACCGCACCTCCTGACCCGCCGACCGTCGGTGTCTGGTGGCCGGCGATGTCGCGAGCTGACCGACACCGGCCGTGTTGCAGGGTGCCGACTGCGTGTTCGAGCACCTGTCGACGCCGTTCCACTGCGGCAGCGTACTGGACATGGGCCTGTCGTACCGGCGGCCGTTCGCCGTCACCTGCGGCTCCGACCGCACCGTGTCCGTGTGGAACCACAAGACCATGACGCTGGACGTGCACAAGCAGTTCCAGGACGACCTGCACAGCGTGGCCATCCACCCGCTCGGTGAGCCGACCGCCACTGCACAGCGTGGCCAGTTGTTGACTGTTTGTTTGTTGATACAGTTTGTTGATGCAGTTTGTTGATGCAGTTTGTTGATACAGTTTGTTGATGCAGTACGTTGATACAGTTTGTTGATACAGTTTGTTTATACAGTTTGTTGCCACAGTTTGTTGCTACAGTTTGTTGATGCAGTTTGTTGATACAGTTTGTTGATACAATTTGTTGCTACAGTTTGTTGATACAGTTTGTTGATGCAGTTTGTTGATGCAGTTTGTTGATTAGCATTCAGTTTGTTGACTGTATGTTACTCTGGGAGGACATCAAAGGCTCGCCTTCGATGTACTGAGCGTGGATCTGGACGTGATGGACTGTGAGCGCATCCGATTCAATATGGAATCACGCTGCAGCTCGTCGGGCGTGCTGTAAGCTGCTGTGTCCATGCTGCAGCTCGTCGGGCGTGCTGCGAGCTGCTGTGTCCATGCTGCAGCTCGTCGGGCGGGCTGTGGGCCGCTGTGTCTGTCCTGCGGCTCGTCGGGCGTGCTGTGAGCTGCTGTGTCCATGCTGCAGCTCGTCGGGCGGGCTGTGGGCCGCTGTGTCCATGCTGCGGCTCGTCGGGCGTGCTATGAGCCGCTGTGTCCATGCTGCAGCTCGTGGGCGTGCCGCGCGCTCGTCGGGCGGGCTGGGCCGCTGTGTCCATGCTGCAGCTCGTCGGGCGGGCTGTGGGCCGCTGTGTCTGTGCTGCAGCTCGTCGGTCGGGCGGTGGGCCGCTGTGTTCATGCTGCAGCTCGTCGGGCGGGCTGTGGGCCGCTGTGTCCATGCTGCAGCTCGTCGGGCGTGCTATGAGCCGCTGTGTCCATGCTGCAGCTCGTCGGGCGGGCTGTGGGCCGCTGTGTCTATGCTGTGTTGGGTGTGCTATGAGCCGCAACCTTCTTTCTGTTGTCACAAGCCGACCTGATCGGACTTGAACCTTTGCATCGTAGGCCGGCACGCGTGGGAGACAAAGTTCACTGATTGAACTGCCATTGGCCAAAGTTTGGAAGGACATGTTGAAAAACGTACCAGTCGAAGCTTCTGATATTGATACTTCGACTATATACTTCAGAACTTATGCTTTTCGAGTTTCAGTCAAGTCGCGAGTTGAAAATATTGACGGCAGCGACATAGCCAGGGCTTCCCTGGTTGGTGTCGAAGACAAGAGGGTTGTCACTGAAGCATGCTTGAAGTGTTCCAGCCGGCAGCTTGAAAACAAACACGAGCAGAAGGGAGCAGTTTTGCTGATGGATGGCTCGGGGCGTGGGGTGTCACGAACGGTGGGCATTCCTCAAGCCTCTCATCTAGCAGGAGGGGTCGTGTCGACCTCATCATTTCGCCCCCATGTGGGACAGCCGCGGAACACGGACCAGTGTCTTGGCGCCACGCGACAGGTCCACTGGCGGCTGGTTCACACGCACGCGTCTGCTCGGTCGCCGACCCTCCGGGGAGGGTGGAAGGCATACAAGCGTCTCGCTGTCACGTTTCGGCAGCGTAAGCTGGGGATGAACCGAGTCTATTTCAGATAGACCCACGACTTGGGCACGCGGCTGCGGTTTCTGCAAGTATGTCGATGTTTGACTAGACCACGCGTACACGGTTGCGGTTCCTACAGTTCCGACTAGCACGTGCCCTGGAGGGCCTCTGCAAATTACGCGCACTGGTGGGGTGGGGGCGGATTCCGCCCCCCCCCCTCTAAGATCTCGGCTCCTATTAAAGCTGGAGGAACTAAATTCGTAGGGTGGATGGGTACGGTAGTGAGCTCTATTCTGTACAAATTTCATGACCTTAGGTCAATATTTTCAAGGTCAAATGAGGTCACATTTGTCAACATTTTCTTGTTTTGTGTGGCTTGGCTTGTCGTTTTTATGGATCGCTGTGATTGTGTTTAAATGCTCCAAAATGGGCATCAATGATGTTTTGGACATTACTAATGATGCAATACAGATGCTAGATCCGACATTTGACCTCAGGTCACCTATATAGCAGAACTTTATCAGGTCAGTTACCTGTTCCAGTTACCGGAACGGGGCCGCTCGCCCGACTGCTCCGTCGGGTAGCTCGGCGCAATCGGCTTCGCGAAGAAAGGAGTGAAGTACATGAATAAAGTATGGAAACGCAATGACAAACAGTACAAATGACAAACAGTAGTGCATTTATGACAACATTCCAGTTGACCAAGTTTGGTTCCATTAACCTGTCATGAGCTTGACCTGACTTGACCTCGGTGACCTAACATAACCTTGAAATTATGTAGCATATCAATATACATCAAACAAGTCGCTAGTGTTGCCAAGAATACTTCCCTTTTGCGGATATACGGGAAGCGCATCTGCGATGATTTTTGTGGTCTGGCGCTACGAAATTTGTTGATTTTAACGGCCCCTAACTCGAGAAAAAAATTCGCCCGATTTCCATTTTTCTTGCTTTAAGTGACTCGCCGATCACTTCTAAGCAGGTACGCAAAAATGGGGTATATCGACCGGTAAAATCGTGAGTTATGCGCGAAAAACCGGAGGGGAGGGCGGATTTCGCTCCCCTCCCCCCTCCAGTGCGCGTGCTAGACTACGTGACGCACACTGTTGCGGTTCCTATAGTTATGTCGATGTTTGACTTGAACATGTGACGTACACGGTTGCGGTTCCTAGAGTTATGTCGATGTTCGACAAGACCACGTGACGTACACGGTTGCCGTTCCTAGAGTTATGTCGGTATTTGCTAGATGACGTGACTTACACGGTTGTGGTTCCTACAATTATATCGATGTTTGACTAGACCACGTAACGTACACGGTTGCGGTTCCTACAGTTATGTCGGTATTTGCTAGATGACGTGACGTACACGGTTGCCGTTCCTACAGGTATGTCGATGTTCGACTAGGCCACGTAACGTACACGGTTGCGGTTCCTACAGTTATGTCGGTATTTGCTAGATGACGTGACGTACACGGTTGCCGTTCCTACAGCTATGTCGATGTTCGACAAGACCACGTGACGCACACGGTTGCCGTTCCTACAGCTATGTCGATGTTCGACTAGGCCACGTAACGTACACGGTTGCCGTTCCTACAGCTATGTCGATGTTCGACTAGGCCACGTAACGTACACGGTTGCCGTTCCTACAGCTATGTCGATGTTCGACTAGGCCACGTAACGTACACGGTTGCCGTTCCTACAGGTATGTCGATGTTCGACAAGACCACGTGACGCACACGGTTGCCGTTCCTACAGCTATGTCGATGTTCGACTAGGCCACGTAACGTACACGGTTGCCGTTCCTACAGCTATGTCGATGTTCGACTAGGCCACGTAACGTACACGGTTGCCGTTCCTACAGCTATGTCGATGTTCGACTAGGCGACGTAACGTACACGGTTGCCGTTCCTACAGGTATGTCGATGTTCGACAAGACCACGTGACGCACACGGTTGCCGTTCCTACAGGTATGTCGGTATTTGCTAGATGACGTGAAGTACACGGTTGTGGTTCCTACAGTTGTCGATGCTTGCCTGGACCACGTGACGCACAGTTAGCGGTCAAAGTCAGGTCGAATCCTCGCACATAAGTAGCACCCAGCCAGTGGCAAGTGATGGCTTGCAGTGACTACTTTGAAGCTAGGAACATGCTCACTGAATATGAATTAAGGACGTAAAATATGCCTGGCAGTATCTTTCTATTGGTCATCCGAGATCAACGGAGGTCAGTGATGTCACATGGCTCCATGTAATGTCGAGTGTAGTTAATAAATGGGTCGAAAACTTCTGCTATCATATGTCGACCATCTGGGCACATTAACGGCAATAAAGCAGGCGAGCATGACGCTATGCCAGCAGAGATGCATCAAGCATTCCCTAGAACCGACGCCATGGCCTAGCAACCGGGTACGACTTGACACAAGTTGCTTACCAAAAGACCCACAAAGGATGCGTCAGCAACTGTAGCAAACTCGGCCGCGCTGCACTCGCCGCTTCTTGTTTTGGCTTGGGATGAATGTATTTGGAGAGTGATCCAATCCCTGTGATGTCATTATTATCGTCTTCGGCCAGCTCGTGGCTACGCTAGAGATACCGGACCACGGTGAACTGAACAGCTGCTGCAGTTACACACTGCATGTACATCGACTGTTATGTATGTACAATCTCTAACACTAAACGTGGGCGTGTTCTGCAGCCAATTTACTCTGGGCACATATGGAGCTCTGGCGTGTGGTGGTCGCGGTATGCAAAGCATGTACACAAAAGACAAGTCAAACAATACCTGGGGATTATTTGACTTAATCCATCAGAATTCCATTACAATTGGTGAAAGTGTCCGCTTTCACCAAGTGCAATGGAAAGCAAGAAGAGGTAGAGAATGCACTCGTATACAGTAGAATCTCCCGTCTCTCTCCCTCTTCGTCTGATCCAGTTTTCCAGATCCAGATCCAGTTTTCATAGCTAGGACGTGAGACGAACGTCTGCGGACCTGGGGCCCACACCAGTACAGTGGGAAGACCGCGCGTACCTCACATCCGGCTGCTCTACGGACGGGACAGGATGGAGTTGTAACAACGTAAACTACTGGGCTTGGTCGGAACACTGGATTTTTCCCCCATCCGAAAATGTGGTCGACTGCATCTGAACCCAAGAAGTTGCACGTTTATCCACACCACCAAGACGAGAAAGTCAAGAGGGCCAGGCACGAGGGGCTGTTGTCTGTATCGAGTGGGTGCCAAGCGCGAGGGGCGCCTTGTTTGCCAGTTGGGTCGCGCCGTTCGGCCGCATCGCCAGTGAAGACCGCGCGATCCTGACTGGAGCACGGCCAGCCTGCTGGAGCAGCTGTCCTCAGCCGCCTGTCAGTTCAGACGTCAGCGAGCCAGCAGACCGGACCCGCTCCCGGTTTGCTCCCGCGTCACCGCTCCGTCGACACTGGTCTCGCACCCAGCGCACCGGTGTACCCCCCCCATCGGAGACACCCCCCGGCCCCACCGGCCGGGCACCGCGCAGTCGGCTGGTGACGGACCGACACCGACAGCAGAGGTTAAAGGTTCAGTCGAAGGCTGAGCGACAACAGTCGGCTGGACAGAGGCGCACTCAGCCATGGATATCGCTGGTGCGGTGTATGATTATACTGGGACTTCATATCGCGAAATAGTACGCTAGCATAGCTGTGGGTGTTATCTCAGTCAAGGGAAGAGGTTCAGGGGAAACTTTCCTTTGCTTGAGGCCGTTAAAAATAAAGCATTTCCCAAGTGACAGCCATGCAGCACGTATTGGTTCTGGGCTTGGTTGTTGTGGCCTTTCTGTTTCAGGTATTGCCCCAGATCCCATATTTACATATAATCGTGCATGACTTTAGCTTCGGTAATTCAAGTTCACAGATGGTTTGCAATGTGATGCTGAAACCTGAGAGTGTAGGGAAATCAACGTTGAACAAGATCAGCGTTGGTAATGTTATAATTGAAGATAGGAGCTCCATCACAGGGGAGATACATCCCAAACTTCGCAAGAGGAGGGAATTACCCCCTCAACTTTTCGGGTCTTCAGGAGAGGCCCTTCTGAGAGTTCTGGAGGCTGTCTGTCACTGGTGGGGACCGCTGATTGGTGACTACGACACGAGTATCCAGAGGGATATTGTAGGAGACTGTGCACGTCTCCAAAGACCTTCCTGGCGACACAGGAGGCCTTGTAAAACCACCAATCCTCGGTGCGGTGCGTGAGCCCCTGTAGCTCGTCGCAGCTACAGGGACGAGCTACACTGGTCCCTGTAGCTCGTCGTGAGCCCCTGTAGCTCGTCGCAAAGTACAAGAGACTCGCTGCGACGTGGTCCTTCGTGCGGGAGGCTCCCGTTACTCGACTTATCGCACACGAGGGCCCCTGTCGCAGGCTGTGTTGCACAAGAGGCCACTCGCAACACAGCCGATTGTAGAGGAGAGTCATTTGACGCGGCCCGGCCACTGCACATGAGGCCCCATTTGACGCGGCCCGGCCACTGCACATGAGGCCCTATGACTCGATGCGATATACGAGAGGTCTCTTCGTGGAGCAGCCTATTGGACATGAGGGTCTGTCCGCGCGGATTATCGCACAGGAGACCCACTGCGGCGTGGACCATCATACAGGAGACCCACTGCGGCGTGGACCATCATACAGGAGACCCACTGCGGCGTGGACCATCATACAGGAGACCCACTGCGGCGTGGACCATCATACAGGAGACCCACTGCGGCGTGGACCATCATACAGGAGGCCCACTGCGGCGTGGACCACCATACAGGAGACCCACTTTGGCGTGGCCCGGCCATCGCACAGTTGGTCACTGTTTCGGGGCCTGTCGCGCAGGAGGCCCTGCGGTGCGGCCTATCGAACTGGAGGCCCCTTGTGACTGGGCGGCCATCGCACGTGAGGTCCTTATGATTCAACGGCAGGCTTCTAAAGAGCACCCAATCAAACAGGAGACCCATGTGTTGTGGCCCATAGTACAGAAGGACCTTCGGGACGCCGCGCATTGTACAGGAGGCCCCGTAACACGGACCATCGCACCGGAGGGTCGACCCTTGCTGTGGCGCTTCCTTTGCACAGGAATCCCCAGACGTGACGTGACCCATTGCACATGAGGCCCCCTGTGGCGTGACCCATCGCACATTAGACCCCTTGGGACGAGACCCATCGCACACGGGGCCCCTGTGGCGAGACCCATCGCAGATAAGGCCCCCTGTGGTGTGGCCCATTGCACATGAAGTCCTTTTGGCGTGACCCGGTCATGCCGTACAGACGTCCTTCGGCCCGACGCAACATACAGGCGGCCACTTGTGGCGCGGCATATCGAAGAGGAGCCCCTTGTGGCGCAGCCTATGGAACAGGGGTCCTTGTGGCGTGGGTGGTCGCACAGGAACTTGTGGCGTGGATGGTCGCACGAGGGCCCTTGTGGTGTGGATGGTCGCACAGGAGCCCCTTGTAATGGGGTAGCCAGCGCATATGAGATCCACACATATACACACACACACATATACAGTGGCGGATCCAGGGAGGGGCCATTCCGGCCATGCCCCCCCCGAAGCGCATAAAATGGGGGACCATAGTGTCTTTTGGCCCCTCTCCCCCCCGAAACCAACATAAGTCAACTAAATTAAAATGCAGTGACCTTTGCCGAGGTTAAAAAATAGCGTCTGGATGAAAGAATGTCTAATTTGAAAGGATTAAAAAAAATTGTTTGGAAGCCAGTATGGTAGCATAGTAGATTCTGACACACATCGAGGGTTCCATGCTGCTCAAGTTCTGCTTACAGCAAGAGTTGACAAAATCGGATCCGCCAGTGTGTACACGTGCACGAACGTTGACGTGGTACAAGACGTTGAACGTGAACGTGAACGTTTTGGTAAACAATAGTAAAATCCGGTAACATAGAAACGGTGGAGGTAGGCTGGGCCTCCTACACAGGAAATTATGTTGTCAATTATTATTTTATTTTTATTTTAATTATTATGTTAAAAAATGGGCCAATTTGCCAAATAGTGGTCGAAATCCGGTGCTTTTAACCAATAATAGTGAGATAATGGGCACCCTCCAAATCCGTTCGACCTCTCCCCTGATGCAATTCCTAGGTACGCCACGGGGGAGGGGGGGGGGGGGGGCTGCCGCCGAAAACAGAAAGTTGGCCCACCCCCCGCAAACCGGTGGGCTAGATCCGCCAGTGCATATATATAATATATATATATATATTCGTTTTCCTATTTTGGATGAAAATGGAATTACGTAAGTGTTATGTAATATTATATAAGTGCTATATAATATAATAATATATATATAATATTGGTATTTGTTTCATTATTTAACATAGATGTTGCAACTAGACTGGCGAACGAAACCAAGCAACCAGACCAGCGACGAACGAAACCAAACAAGTAGAGCAATGGCGAACGAAGCCAAGCAACAGACCAGTGGCGAACGAAACCAAGCAACTAGACCAATGGCGAACGAAACCAAGACATGACGTGGATAACCGAGAAATGCCTTTCCATGCGTGTTTCGTCGCTCCATGGGCATCCTCAGGGGGTTCTAAGAGGTAGGCGTGACGATCAGATGGTAGCACTAGTCCGGATCTAAAGTAGGCTGCCAAAATGAGCATTTTTGTTGACATCTAATGTGATATACACAATTGTTAGCCAATGCAATGTAGAAGCTCGCATGGTGCCACAGAAGGCCGCCATTATAGGAGGCCCCTACTGAGGTCCCTACTGAAGGAGACCCTTTACATTTGAGTCACCCAACTTCAAACCCGTGGCGGGGCCTCTGATTGCAGGTACCTGGCAAACTAAAATCGGTGACCTACCTTGCACACAAACAAAAGGTGCGTACCACATAATGAACTCGCAAAAAAGTTTGCACGCCATTTTGTATGTTATGAGGAGAACGTTATAATGGCATCCATCTGGGAATGTGCGCTGCTGGCTGGGAGGTGCAGACTGCGGCTTGATGCATCCCGGTGTGGTGAACTCACTTGTGCCGACCGGCGCCGCTCTGAACAGATGACCGCAGAGGGCCGGTCCGGGGTACGGGTCGGGTCGCTCGGGAGACGCAGTCGGGCCGCGTCCTTCGTGCTCCCGCCGTATCGTCGCCGGCGCCGGGGCAAAGTCGACCGGACCGGCCCCCGACGACATGGCTTCGGACTGTCACGCCCGGCTTCCCGCGCGCGCGCGCTCGATTGGCGCCACCGGGGCCGCCGATGCCGCATTGTCGCTCGGCGGGTCCGGACATCTGTCAATTGGGCTCGTCGACCAGGCTAAGTGCTGCCGGCTTCCGCCGGAAAGCGTGTTGAAACGCTTTTCCGCGGGAACGCCGTCGCCTTGGTTGCTTTGTTGCACGATGTTCTGTTTCGATCTTGTACCCGTCACTGGACGTGCGTGGGTTGCGCAACGAAATCTGCGCGTGTCGCTTGCTAGGCCGCGCCGTTTCCGTCATTGTATTTGTCGGTGTGCCTCGGCGCTCTGCTTCCGCGTATACGCGACTCGAGCTTGGCTGCTGTCGTCCCATGTCAGACTGTGTATATGTTGGCCGTCACACACGCCCGCCGACCGCCGACCGCTGTTGTTCTGCAAGTGGTCAAGGTCCGTTTTGTTGGATTTGCTGTTTGCGTAGGCCGCCCTGCCGCGTCGCAGCTCATCTGCGTTCTGTCAGTGCACCCTTCACGCGTGTTTGATCGTTCCAAACACAGACGGTGGTTCCGAAGCTGCAAGTCTTAGCGCACACTGATCGGAATGGACTGTGGTGCAATGCATCATGGGGCGCGGTGTACCCGGTGGAGTGAGCGGGACGGAGAAGCCTGTAGCGCGCGACGCTGATGTGCGAGTGGTGTGTGATGTGCGCACTAACGCCTGCTTACCGACTGCATTTCGCTAGTCCTCCCGTCGGACAGGATGGTTGACGCGCCACCCCATCGTCGATTCACCGTCCGACGGGGTGGTTCACGCGCCACCCAGTAGCCGGCTCACCGTCCGACAGAATGGTTGACGCGCCACCGCATAGACGGGTCCACCCCCAACTGCGCTACCGCTGTGGGAAAACAGCGCTGTTTGCTTGCCAAAAGCTTACTAAGGTGGCCGATCTATTACCGTTGGTCATTCGGTAACGTGCCAGAGCACGTGATTCCAGGGGCACCGACATAGCTGATAGTACCCCCCCACCACCACCACCACCGAACGGCGGAGATCGTCTTTGGTTATGCAAAGGCGAAAAACATTTTGTTGCTTTGAGACGCATGTAGCCGCGTAGGCCATGTGCATGCCTGTGCGTGACGTGAACATCATCCCAGGCCGAAGGGTCTCGGGCAGTCGAAATATTACGCAGCTAGCGAAATTTGAACCAGAGGCCTGACGGATGTGGGACGAACGTGCTACCCCGGCTGCACGTGCCAAGCAGACGTTCTGTCCTGCAGACATTCCGACGTTATGACGACATATGACGTTCTGCATGTGCCAAGCAGACTGCATGTGCCAAGCAGACGAAGCATACGTTCCGTCCCCAGTGTGAACCCGCAGTTGACATTTTGCGCTGGTCACGGACGGGTAACGCAGATGCCAGCTGTGCCAACTGCAACACAACCTTCTCCCAATTTGCACTGTTGTCGCGAGTGTGGCCACCGAGCCCAATCGAATAGTGCTCAGTACCGCGACACGGCACTCTGACCAGCACCAGTTGCGCGTCACGGAGAGCGGTGTACGAGCGGGGCGGGCTGTTGGAAGCGCGGCGCAGTCGAGCACAACTCCGTGACGTCGGTCATGACGTCATTGGCTGCGGTGTTCGTGCACGCGCAGGTCTTTTAACTCACATGGAGAAATCGGACAGTATCGTATACGATATATTCGCCAAATTGCCGCAACCAAAAGTATGGGAATATTACGTCCCCGCTTCTGGAACTCGGGCCCGTGAAACCTTTCGTTTTCAGTACCGACGCGTGGCCGTTGTCATTGTTTATCGTCACCGTCCTCAGACCAAATCCACAAAATGTGGTATTCTTTGGTCGTGCGTCATACGATACAAGTGCATGATGAAATGCACGGAGATTGTTCACTCGTGAGGAATGGGTATGACGGTATGACGGTATGAGGAATACTGGTATGACGTTGCCCTGTTGTCGGCCGTCTCGGCTGTCAGGTGCAGTATTGGAGAATATATGGCAAATGTTGAAGAACTAAAGTATTTATTATTCATGCAATTCTTCACAAGTCGTCAATTTCTAAGATAGCACTGACTAGTGGGATAGTTTATTTTATGTTGTCTCATTATCGAAGTGAGTTATTCCAGGATCCATGAAGAGTTATTCCAGGACAGTGAACTTATGATGATTGAAAATTGATGTGCTTCAAATGCATTGTAGGATGAATTGCTCACCATCAGGTTTTTATGAGAAAAAAATGCAGGAATTTGGGAACAACAATGAAGCACAGGGATGCTAATGATGGGGCTAGTCAAATATGACTGGATCATATTTGAATATTTTAGCAGTAACATGCTGATGGCATGTTTCAATAACTGAAGAGACGAGGATAATAACTTTTAGCATGTTTTGTTGATTCATTAATACACTCTTACAAACATTATTGCATTAACCGGAGGTCAGGTATTGCTAGCTGTAAGGATTTGTATTCACTGTCAGGTCTGCTTCCGTTTGGGACGCTGACGGCGGACGTGCCTATTTTCCCTCCGTTTGGGACGGCGTACAAATTTGTGGTACTGCTAACATTGTTTCTCAGAATCTCCATCGCGATAATGGCGACACCACCACCACTCTTCTTGTGTTCTATATTGCTCTGTCACTGCGAAGACGCGATACTCAGGAGTGCTGATAATGGCGACACCACCACCACCACTCTTCTTGTGTTCTATATTGCTCTGCCACTGCGAAGACGCGATACTCAGGAGTGCTGATAATGGCGACACTACCACCACCACTCTTCTTGTGTTCTATATTGCTCTGTCACTGCGAAGACGCGATACTCAGGAGTGCTGATAATGGCGACACCACCACCACCACCACTCTTCTTGTGTTCTATATTGCTCTGTCACTGCGCAGACGCGATACTCAGGAGTGCTGATAAGCGACTTGGAGTGCTAAGCTTGACGTATGATTCCGTGTAGCACAAGCTGTCCGCGTTCCGAATATGGACTTCGACCCGAGTGTTGGCCGGAGTCTCGGCAGCAGAGATTGAATATGGAGGAGCTCGATAGCCACAGGAGCGGCAGTAGACGCGCCAGCTGCTGACCGGGGTTGGCTGGATGTTGGCGCACCCTGCCGGCCGTTCCGAGCTGACGGCTGGAGCTCCATCAGAAGAACTGATTCGTATTCCTATTCAAATGCGCACTTGCGCCCGGTCCAATTGAGCTTAAACTTATCCGAAATATTCTACACCACCGGCCTAGACGAACCCACCTCTATTTTTCGTCACACCGAAGAGCTTGACCTCCAGAGGTTGCCAAAGGTTAAGTTTCAAATCGATGCGCGCCCCGTGGTAATTGCATCATGTTCATGCATCATGTTCGTGCATCATGTTTTGCGTTATTTGGTCAGAAACACGTGACCAATCCACTCCCAAATGGCTACCGTATCGTCACAACTCCACGTTTAGCCTGGCAATATCGCAGGTTAAATCAATACAAAAGCGTGGCCATTTCCAGAGTGCAATTGCAGGCAAGCGCAGCTGGAGGGTGCAGCCAAGCGGCGCTAGAGAAAACAGCTACCGCTGAAATGCATGCACCGGGACGTTCAAGCGTCAAATATGTAATTTTAGTCCAGCTGGTGCTCCCTGACCACGGGTCACGATTTTGACCAAAGTTGTCCGTGCTAAATGGTTGGTCGTTATCGGGTGCGCCGCTTCAAATCCCGCTGAAGTTCCTGCAGAATGTCCCATACTCCATAAGTAGGCAAACTCTGTCTCCGTTTTTCGCACACCGCAGCGTTTGACGTGCAGTCGCCATCAAAGGTCAACTTACCAAGTTGTCACTCACAATCACCTTTTCCTTAATTGGGCTACAAACACAGTGCTAACGCGGCAATACTACTCAAAAGGTGCTCTATCATCATAACTTTAGCTTTGACGTCTCAAGGTCGCAGGTCAGGTTGAGATCATAAACGAGGTCATTTCCACATATGTCGCCGCATACAAATCGCAGACGAGTGGACCTAAAGAGTGACTGCAACTTCCACTGAAATTCGTGCACTGCGACGGAGAAATATCGCAGCATGTCGGTTTACGCATGGCTGCCGCCGCCCATAGCTGCGGCGCGGCTGCGTGTGTCCTGCCTGCGCTGACGTGCGGTCAGCTGTCTGCCGATGGCGGTGTCGGCCGGGTGATGCGCGCCACTGTCAGTCGTATCGGCGGCCGGGCTGCACCAGCCCTGCTCAGTTTACGCTAATCAGTACTGCGCCGCGCGAATGTGTCGACAACATGCTCCACAGAATGATGCTGTGGTGAAAATGAAATGTTCAGTAGAACACAAATATGTCAACAAATGTCACGCGACGAAATGCGTTCTGTAACGATAGCGACCAGAGTTTGCACATGGCTCAGAGCAGCTGACATTGTTGTACTTCCGCTAGAGTACAGTCTGCTGGCTGTGGTGTCGTGACAGGACCGTTCTACACACAGCTGGGTGTTGGTCCGCCGCCAGGGTACATTCTGCTGGCCACGGTATCGTGACAGGACCATTCTACACACAGCTGGGTGTTGGTCCGCCGCCAGGGTACATTCTGCTGGCCACGGTATCGTGACAGGACCATTCTACACACAGCTGGGTGTTGGTCCGCCGACAGGGTACATTCTGCTGGCTGTGGTGTCGTGACAGGACCGTTCTACACACAGCTGGGTGTTGGTCCGCCGCCAGGGTACATTCTGCTGGCCACGGTATCGTGACAGGACCATTCTACACACAGCTGGGTGTTGGTCCGCCGACAGGGTACATTCTGCTGGCTGTGGTGTCGTGACAGGACCGTTCTACACACAGCTGGGTGTTGGTCCGCCGCCAGGGTACATTCTGCTGGCCACGGTATCGTGACAGGACCATTCTACACACAGCTGGGTGTTGGTCCGCCGTCAGGGTACATTCTGCTGGCCACGGTATCGTGACAGGACCATTCTACACACAGCTGGGTGTTGGTCCGCCGCCAGGGTACAGACTGCTGGCCACGGTATCGTGACAGGACCATTCTACACACAGCTGGGTGTTGGTCCGCCGCCAGGGTACATTCTGCTGGCCACGGTATCGTGACAGGACCATTCTACACACAGCTGGGTGTTGGTCCGCCGCCAGGGTACAGACTGCTGGCCACGGTATCGTGACAGGGCCGTTCTACACACAGCTGAGTGTTGGTCCGCCGCCAGGGTACAGTCTGCTGGCCACGGTATCGTGACAGGGCCGTTCTACACACAGCTGAGTGTTGGTCCGCCGCCAGGGTACAGACTGCTGGCCACGGTATCGTGACAGGACCATTCTACACACAGCTGGGTGTTGGTCCGCCGACAGGGTACATTCTGCTGGCCACGGTATCGTGACAGGACCATTCTACACACAGCTGGGTGTTGGTCCGCCGCCAGGGTACATTCTGCTGGCCACGGTATCGTGACAGGACCATTCTACACACAGCTGGGTGTTGGTCCGCCGCTAGGGTAGTCTGCTGGCTGTGGTGTCGTGACAGGACCGTTCTACACACAGCTGGGTGTTGGTCCGCCGCCAGGGTACATTCTGCTGGCCACGGTATCGTGACAGGACCATTCTACACACAGCTGGGTGTTGGTCCGCCGCCAGGGTACAGACTGCTGGCCACGGTATCGTGACAGGGCCGTTCTACACACAGCTGAGTGTTGGTCCGCCGCCAGGGTACAGTCTGCTGGCCGGGTTCTCCGACAAGCTGCGCTACATGGTGATCCTGATGAGCGACCTGCGGCCGGTGAAGGAGTTCGCCATCCGTTCGTGCACGCAGTGCGCCTTCAGCAACGGCGGCCACCTGTTCGCCGCCGTGCACGGCAACGTCATCCAGATCTACTCGACCATCACCTTCGAGAACGTCGGCAACCTCAAAGGCCACGGCGGCAAGGTGAGGCGCCGCCTTGCCTCCCGGCCGCGACTGCTGTGCCGTGCCGTGTTGTGCTGTGCTGTGCTGTGCTGTGCTGTGCCGTGCCGTGTTGTACTGTGCTGTGAGTGCGCTGTGCTGTGCCGTGCCGTGCCGTGTTGTGCTGTGCTGTGTTATGCTGTGCTGTGCCGTGCCGTGTTGTACTGTGCTGTGAGTGCGCTGTGCTGTGCCGTGCCGTGTTGTGCTGTGCTGTGCTGTGCTGTTGCCGTGCTGTGTTGTGTTGTGCTGTGCCGTGCCGTGTCGTGTTGTACTGTGTTGTGAGTGTGCTGTGTTGTGCCGTGTTGTGCTGTGCTGTGCCGTGTTGTGCCATGTTGTGCTGTGCTGTGCTGTGCCGTGCCGTGCCGTGCCGTGTTGTGCTGTGCCGTGCTGAGCCGTGCCGTGTTGTGCTGTGCTGTGAGTATGCTGTGTTGTGCTGTGCTGTGTTGTGATGTGCTTGTGTCGTGCTTTGTTGTGTTGTGAGTGTGCTGTGCTGTGTTGTGCTGTGAGTGTACTGTGCTGTGCTGTGAGTGTGCTGTGCTGTGTTGTGAGTGTGCTGTGATGTGTGTGCTGTGCTGCGTTGTAAGTGTGCTTGCGCCGGTTTGGGTCATGGGTGCCTCGTGGACATTGGAATGCTTTGAATTTGATGAATTCCGAACTGGTGGGGAAAAAATGGTGGCGGCTCTTCATGCAGACGATTCAGTTTGTTTTCTGACGTCACCAGGGTGTCACGCGTTGATTCAGTTTGTTTTCTGACACGTCGCCAGGATGTCACGCGTTGATTCAGTTTGTTTTCTGACACGTCGCCAGGATGTCACGCGTTGATTCAGTTTGTTTTCTGACACGTCGCCAGGATGTCACGCGTTGATTCAGTTTGTTTTCTGACGTCACCAGGATGTCACGCGTTGATTCAGTTTGTTTTCTGACACGTCGCCAGGATGTCACGCGTTGATTCAGTTTGTTTTCTGACACGTCGCCAGGATGTCACGCGTTGATTCAGTTTGTTTTCTGACACGTCGCCAGGATGTCACACGTTGATTCAGTTTGTTTTCTGACACGTCGCCAGGATGTCACGCGTTGATTCAGTTTGTTTTCTGACACGTCGCCAGGATGTCACGCGTTGATTCAGTTTGTTTTCTGACACGTCGCCAGGATGTCACGCGTTGATTCAGTTTGTTTTCTGACACGTCGCCAGGATGTCACGCGTTGATTCAGTTTGTTTTCTGACACGTCGCCAGGATGTCACGCGTTGATTCAGTTTGTTTTCTGACACGTCGCCAGGATGTCACGCGTTGATTCAGTTTGTTTTCTGACACGTCGCCAGGATGTCACGCGTTGATTCAGTTTGTTTTCTGACACGTCGCCAGGATGTCACGCGTTGCTCAGAGCTATCGCCAGATAGTACAGGGCTTCGCACGTAAATATCAACCATAAGGACTCTCATGCCTTCGGGACGTACCAACCTGGCCGGCTGCGGGGCGACAGAGTTGCATAGCCAGCCGGCGTTGTTTTGCCTGATGTGTTTTTCGTGCTAGCAATGCAACTTAAGCACTGGCCATTTACGGTCGCCAGGGATACCATGCATTGCCTACGTGCAGAAGGGTGACCCTCGTTTGCATTTTTGTTTTTGCTTCGATTTTCGAGCATCATTCGAGGTATATTTTTTTATGCGCAGTTCAAATATGCTATTTTTTCCCGAATTATAGAATTTTCTGTGCCCGCCCAACCTCATTAAAGTCATCAGGGTTCGCGATTTTTTTACATCTGGATCTATCACTTCCATCGAGAGCGGCGTTCCTTCCTAGACACCTATCTGATATGCAGTGGCGTCGCCACGAAATTCTTCCAGGGGGGGGGCAAGGTCGAAAGGGGGCCTCCTGTTACCCGAAAGGGGGCCTCCATTGTGTTAGGGTCTGATATTGTTTTTAGGCTCTTATACTATGGTTCGAGGATGGGGAACATGATTTCATATTGGTTTTTGTTTGTTCTTGGCATGGTGCATCATTTACTCAAAACGCAATAGCACTAATCATTTTGGCTGAAAACTGGGCCATACCAGGGTATAAATAAGTAATATTTGGATAAATGCATAAGTGCCAAAACAAACCATCGTCTCAATGCTTTCTCGAATCTTCCCGCTGGCCTCTAGATTGCAGCGAGCTGGCGGGGCTGGTGCTAAGCATATCTTACAGATATCTGCCATTGATCAACCCACTTTTAAGTCCTCCAAGTCTAACTGAATATAGCTACATTCATCACTACTGTTATTTATTCCCATCAGCTTGATGTCATAAGCAAAGCTTGAACGACCATTTCTCAGTCCAAGGACGACAATTTCGTAAAGGTGACAACGAGAAGTGGATTGCATTAGTTTTTTTAGCGTCATCTTAGGAATTTGTTTATTTTTATAGCATTTGGTGCTGGCTGCAAGGCAACTGTCACACGAGCTAAAATATATCCTCAGCGAATAAATTCACGGCAAGAACAAGCATTGAACACCAATGCATAAATGACAATGCAACAATGCAACAATGTCAGTACATACATAATCCAAGCCTTCACATTCCACGCCGTCACGCCCATCGTTTTCGCTGTGCTGTGCCGTTTTGTAAATGACGTTGAGAAGGTATGGAAGCTGGGAAGAGCTAATCATGCAGGCTGTTAGTTAGTTAGTTAGTTATTGTGGTTTAGGGGCGCATCGCATGCAGGCTGTAATAACAGAAAAGAAGTTTGTTGGAAGAAAATGCATTTAAAAACATCATTCATCCCATTTCATATGGGGCATGGATGTTGTATTGCATGCTTATGAGGGGTAATTTGTCCCCTCAATGTTGGCTTTTCCCCATGGGCGTATGTTTCGGAAAATTATTGAGGGACCAGTGGAGTACCTATATTTGCGTCAAGCAGGAGGGGGCAAACGGATTTGCAGGGGGGGGAGGGCACCTACGCCCATTAAAAAGTCCTTGGATTTCGACCGCTATTTTGTCAAAGGGCACCTTTCGAAATAATATAATTAGTCATCAACTAAATTGTCCTGTGGAGGGGCCTAATCTACCACTATGGTTTCTGATTGGTCGGATTTCAACCCTAACTCCACCACTCAGTTCTAAGGTTTTCTTTTGGTATCCCTTGATAAGTTACCTCACACTGCTGAAATTACACCTATACCACAAACCCGGATCGGTATCCCGAAAAAATCAAGCTGGAGCCCTCCAAAAAAAGGAGAGATTCCAGCAAATAGATGTCAGGGTCAGGAAAATGGCTCTGTTGCACCGAACATTTTTTTCAAGATGCCTTCAAAAATTGCGTATGACTTCGAAAAGCATACCGGATCTCGAAAAATGGAGGTGGGATACATGGCGTCAGAGGTTCGAAAAATCAGGCCGGGATTCGGACTTTAAAAAAAAAACAGAAAAGATCCACAAAAATCGCGTTGAGCCCAGAAAACTGGCGTTGGGTCTCCAGACCCACGTGCCTGGGCGCGATAAGTCGCGCTGGGACCCAGAAAAAATCGCACCGAAGCCCCAAAATCATACTGGGGCCCTACAAATGTGTGTCAGAAGCCCCAAATATACACAGCGGGACCCTAAGAGTACAACGTTGCCAGAAAGTACAACTAACCCTCCAAAGCGCACAAAAGTCTCCCAAAAAGCGATAGGGCCTTCAAACATGCGTTGCAGCCCTAAATAAACATACCGGGAGCTCTAAGAAAAATACACTGCAATCTCGCAAGGTGCACAGGGGCCATGAGAACGCACAAGGGCCTGGAAAAGAGGCTGGGGCCACGAAAGGCAACATGGTTCCAAAACGTACAAAACGACCGGGAGCTAAATAAACACATCGGGATCTTCGAAAACGCCCGGACACGTAAAACATACTCGGTGCACAACAAAACGCAACAAAGCCCTAAAACGAGCAGGGTTTAGAAGATGTATTAGGCCCATAACTTCAAAGTAAAATGTATTACCCACCACTTTAAAATACAAAATTTTACAATTTCGGCATTGCAGTTCATAGCTCCCGGTCGCCACGACGGCAACGTCAGTGCACGTGCACACCCATTTTTCGTATTCGGTGCATTCGCCACACTTCGTGCGATGCTATGGTTTCTGCTAGGCCTTCTGCGTTTTGCTAATTGCTGCCACATGATAGACTTGCACCATATTTGGCGTGATGGAATGATTCGCATGGGCGTTCGCTTCGAAAAGTCGATTGATTAAATTCGATCATTAGTTTCCTACTTCCCACATTTTCTGGTAGCTATGAAATGCGGTTTCCGCTGAGCTTTCATGCACTTCATATCTTTACTGCTATCCTCCCAGATTGGATACCGAACCGAGGCCAAGCCTCGGCGTTTTTCTTTTACCCGTTGCGTCTTTCTTGGTCTATGATTGTGTATTATGGCTCCAATCCATTTGTGTTAGGGGCCTAAAGCATTTTCGAACCCCCTGCTCGTTTTAGGGTTTGTTGAATTTTTGTACACCGAGGATTTTGACGTGTCGGGGCGTTTTCGAAGATCCCGATGTGTTTATTTAGCGCCGGTCTTTTTGTTTGTTTTGGAACCATGTTGCCTTTTGCGGCCCCAGCCACCTTTTCAGGCTATTGTGCGTTATCATGACCCCTGTGTGCCTTGAGAGCTTCCGGTGTATTTTTTAGACCTCCCGGTATGTATATTTATGGCTGCAACGCTTGTGTTAAGGCCCTGTCGCTTTTTGTGAGACTGTGCGCTTTGGAGGGTCAGTTGTATTTTCGGCCCCCGTTGTGCTCTTAGGGTCCCGATGTGTTTATTTTGGGCTTCTGACGCACACTTGTGGGGCCCAAGTACAATTTTGGGGCTTCGGTACGATGTTTCTAGGTCCCAGAGTGGCTTATCGCACCCAGGCGCGTGGTTCCGGAGACCCAACCCCAGTTTTCTGGGCTCAATACGATTTTGTGAAACTTTTCTGATTTTTCTTTAAAGTCCGAATCCCGGCCTGATTTCTCGAGCACTTGGCGCCATGTTTTTGTATCCCACCTCGATTGTTCGAGATCCGGTTTGTTTTTCGGTGCCGTACGCAATTTGTGAAGGCATCTGATAATATGTTCGGTGCTCCAGAGCCATTTTTTTACCTGGGCATTTAGTTGTTGGAATCCATCCTTATTTTGGAGGGCTCCAGCTTGATTTGTGTTTGTGTTTGTGGTCACACTGTGCTTACGTGTGGACCTAGACGGCAATTTTGTAGAGCCTCGACGGGACTACCGATGGGAATTGTGGGTCCCAAGCGCGATATTTGGCGGGCCCGGTTCGAGTTTGTGCGATGCGTTGTATTTAGCTGTGGCCCCAACGCGATTTTGGCGGTTCCTGTCGCAATTTTTCGGGCCTCGGAGCGAGTTTTCCGGGGCTCGCCGTATTTATTTGGAGACCCATACGCGAATTCTGGTGGACCGACGCGAATTTTGGTGGCCCCAGCGCGATTTTTGAGGCCCCCGACACGATTCTTGGGAGCTTATCCCTCTCAGGATGGAGGGGGCATTTGCCCCTTTGATATAGCACTGCGGCCACTGAAGGAGTTTTTTTCCGTCCCAGAGTGACATTCCGGTTAAAATTGATTTTGGGGGCAGCTGCAACTTTTAGGGCCCCGGCGCGACCTTCTGGGCCTCCAGTGTGATTTTCAAGGGCTGCGACGCGACTTTTTTGGGTCCGATGTGATCTTTTGGGCCCCGACGTCATTTTCTTGGATCCCTAACGCGAGCTATAGCGGCCTCGACACTTTTTGGGGTCCAATGCGTTTTGGAGGCTTTTGGCGTCATTGTTGGGCCCACAGAGTGATTATTCATGTCCGGATTGTTCTTCGTTGCTCCGGCGTCATTTGTTTTGGTCCCAATGAGACTTTTGGGGCACGGTACGACCTGTCGTGCCCCTGGCATGATTTTCGTGGTCCGGGCGTGAATTTTCGGTACCCCAGGCTCAGCGTAATTTGCGGGGGCCCCGGCCGGATCTTTTCGGGCCCATATCGTGATTTTAAAATACCCAGACTCGACTCTTACTATTTCTTAGGTGGTTCTTCTTGCAAATTATAGGCCTCCTGTCGCGTCGTCTCATTTCCTAGAGCCTTTTTACCGGTTTTCGATGTCTCCTTGTGTGTCCTACCCTCCTCCATATTCAATGGTCCTCCTCTCCCGTCTTGGAGGGCCTCTTGCATTCTGGGGCCCCTTTAACATGGCATGGGGCTTCCTCTCATCTTCGAGGGGAATTTTCTGCCAAATTAAGGGCCTCTTGCCACGCCTCGTGTGCCTCCTCCTTTATCCTGGCAAAGCCTTACCCGTCTTGAGGGATCTTCAATTTTGGAAACCTCACCTCCTTCCATACCTGCTATCACTCCCATCTTAAGGGCCTCCTCTCATTTCCTGGGAACTCTTTCCGGTCTTCGGGACCTCATTTGGTCCTAGAGACCTACTCTTTCCCGAGTCCGGCAGGTGCCTCATTTCTCTTCTAGAGGTCTTCTTTTTCAAATTAGGGGCCTCCTCTCACGTCTTGGGGGCCTCCTGCTCTGCATTCTCCTGCTCTGCGCTCTGGATTCGATCTTTACCCATCTTAGGGGTGGTCTCTTATCTCCTGGTGGACTCCTCTTCTCTCCCAGGCGCCGCCTCTGCTAAATTACTGGCAACCTTTCCTATCTTAGCGGCCTTGTTATTTCCCGGGGACCTTCTTAGCCGTCTTCGAGCCTTCTTTTCCGCTTGGGAGCCATCTCTCCTATCCAATGACCTTTCTCTCCTATTTTAGGGGCCTCCTCGTTCATCATGGGGTCTCGTTTCCAATCTTGTGTCGTTCTCTTCCGAATTAGGTGCCTCCTGCCACGTCTCTGGATCATCCTTTTCTATCTCGGTGGAACCTCACCCTTTTGGGGCCTTCTTTTGCGTCTCCGAAACCTCATCTCATATCTTCCTTCCTTTTCCGTCTTAGGGCCTCCTCTCATATTCTGGGGCCTCCTTTCCGGTGTTGGAGCCTCTTTTGCAATCCTGGTTGCCTCCGTGCCATTTTTGACACTCTCTTGATTTCTGGGGACTCCTACCCTCTCCTAGGTGACTCCTTTTTCAAATTAGGGGCCCCCTCTCACGTCATGGGGGCCTCCTCATCTGTGTCTGGAGCCTCATTATCCTCTTAGCAGGGTGCTTTTGCGTCCTAGTCCTAGATCTTCTCTTCCAAGTTCCTCCTCTTCCAAAATATGGGCCTCATCTGGCTGGTCTCGGTGGCCTTCTCTCATTCCTGCGGAAACCTTCCTACCCGTCTTGGGGCCCCTATTGCGTCCGGAGAAGTCTCCCCTATCAAGTCTTAATTTCATATTGCAGGGGCATCTTCCGTCTTGGGGGCCTCGTTTTCCAACTTAAGAATATCCTGCCACCCATCGGAAGCCTCTTCGTCTAACCTGGGTGGCTTCTTGCCCGTCTCGGTGGCATCCTTTCCGTCCTGAGGGCCTCCTTTTCGTGCTGGGGTCTCCTTTTCGTCCTGGGGCCTCCTTTTCGTCCTGGGGGCTACCTTCCTATCTCTGTTCTCTGTTCTACGTCTAGTCCTACGTCCTTTTCGTCCTTGGGTGCATCCTTTTCGTTCTAGGGGCCTCCTTTTCGTCCTGGGGCCTCCTTTTAGTCCTGGGGGCCTCCTCCCAATCTCTGTTCTACGTCTTGGGGCATCCTTGCGTTATGGGGCATCCTTTTCGTCCTGGGGGCCTCCTTTTCGGCCTGGGGGCCACCTCACAATCTCTGTGCTACGTCTTAGGGGCCTCCTTTTCGTCCTGGTGACCTCCTTTTCGTCCTGGGGGCCTCCTTTTCGTCCTGGGGGCCACCTCACAATCTCTGTTCTACGTCTTAGGGGTCTCCTTTTCGTCCTGGGGGCCTCCTTTTCGTCCTGGGGCCTCCTTTTCGTCCTAGGGGCCTCCTTGTCGTCCTGGGGGCCTCCTTTTCGTCCTGGGGGCCTCCTTTTCGTCCTGGGGACCTCATCCCAATCTCTGTTCTACGTCTTTGGGGCATCCTTTTCGTCCTTTGGTGCATCCTTTTCGTCCTGGGGTTGGTTGGTTGATTGTTGGAGTGTAAGGGCGCATGGACTGCGTCTTTCGTCCTGGGGGCCTTCTTTTCGTCCTGGGAGCCTCCTTTTCGTCCTGGGGGCCTTCTTTTCGTCCTGGGGGCCTCCTTTTCGTCCTGGGGGCCTCCTTTCGTCCTGGGGGCCTCCTCCCAATCTCTGTTCTACGGCTTCGTGCCTTCCTTTTCGTCCTGGGGCCTCCTTTTCGTCCTGGGGCCTCCTTGTCGTCCCGGGGGCCTCCTTTTCGTCCTGGGGGCCTCCTCCCAATCTCTGTTCTACGTCTTGGGGGCTTCCTTTGCGTTATGGGGCATCCTTTTCGTCCTGAGGGCCACCTCACAATCTCTGTTATACGTCTTAGGGGCATCCTTTTCGTCCTGGGGGCCTCCTTTTCGTTCCGGAGGGCCCCCTTTTCGTCCTGGGGACCTCATCCCAATCTCTGTTCTACGTCTTGGGGGCATCCTTTTCGTCCTGTGGTGCATCCTTTTCGTCCTGGGGTTGGTTGGCTGGTTGTTGGAGTTTGGG